>CAUYQV010071638.1:0-16789 GCA_963574575.1 Galagoides demidoff | reverse complement strand
CTGTGGTCCCAGCTACTTGGGAGGCGGAGGCAGGAGACTCGCTTGAGCCCAGGAGTTGGAGGTTGCTATGAGCTGTGATGCCATGGCACTCTACCCAGGGGGATAGCTTGAGGCTCCGTCTCAAAAAAAAAAAAAAATGTAAAAGCCATTCTTGGCTCCCTGATTCTACAGAAATAAGCAGCAGGCCAGATTTAGCCTGTGGGCCGCAGACTGCAGCCCCAGGTATCCCTGGCTTATTTGTAAATAGTGGAAAGAGCATGGACTTTGAAGCCGAGAGCTGACTTTGAATCCTGCTGTCCACCCCTTCTAGCTGCATGAGCATGAACAAGGCTGCTCACTCCGCTGAGCCTCAATGTCCTTTCAGTAAAATTCTTGCATGAACTACTCACTGTACATCTACTGTCTTGTCAAGCACAAAAACCAGGGTTATGAAGCTGAATTAAAATGAAAAAGTCCCAGCACACGAAAAGAATGGGGCAAGCACAAAAACCAGGGTTATGAGGCTGAATTAAAATGAAAAAGTCCCAGCATACGAAAGGAATGGGGCAGAAGGCATGCCAGATATTGCTTGAACCCTAAAGTGGGTTGGGCTGCCGTGAGCAGGAGACCATGAAAGGGGACTTCAGTTCCATCATGGTGGCAACAAGCCAAGGACTCACTAAGTTTGTCAGGGTGGGTCCCAAGTGCCTGTATTTTTTAACGGCTTTCTCCAGGAATCTGACCCACACCCAAGGTTGAGGAACCCCCGAGAAGGTTTCACAGGCCTGCAGGTTTATGGGTCCAGGGGCACGTGATCCAGTGGTCTGATAATTGTCGTTCCCACAGACAGCGTGGCATCTTCCTGGTGGCCTCATCCCCACGTGTGCTCAGCTAAGCTCAGTGTCCTTCAGAGCAAAGCCTTTTCCCCAGTTCACTAAAGGTGAATCAGTGTTTAAGGCACCAATTTGAAATACTTTCATGTCAAAATGAATGTGTTTTTGTGAGAGCACAGAAATGGTAGCAGCAGTCATGGCCAGAGCTCACACTGCAACCATCGCAGGGAAGGGAGCTGGCATTTGGGAGCCAGGTCTGCATGGACCTGCTGTTCGGTGCCTGTATCGGCCCCTGGCCCTGTTCACAGGTGCATACACCAAAGCCTGAGACATTACTCACTGGCCCTAGGCTGCGGGGTTAATACATGATTTAGATAGAGAAAGGCAGAGAAGCCCAGCGAGGGTCCAGCAAGAGTGGATTCTCCTATGAATTATGCTCCTGTACAAGTCTTGGACATCATGAATAGATCTTGGAAAGTGACTGTAAGCAAAACATCAGACAGCCGTTCCTAAAATAATGTCATTTCATTCAATGTGGTTTCATTGTAATGTCGATGAGGAAAAAACTGGGTTTCCTCATACATCATTTGGCTTAAAGTCACAGTTTCCAAGACCCTATCAACTTCCTTATGTGAGGACACATTGCAGCTCCACCAGCCCTTCCCTTTATGGCATTTTCTCTAAGGCCATAAAGTCAGGACAATGGAACATTCATGCTAAGGATTTTCAAGTGGAATTTTTTTTTTTTTTTTTTTAGTCTCAAATATTGAAGGTTAACTCAGGCAGTTGAAGATACAAATTCTTCCTCCCACCTGGGGCAATTCTGACCCTGAGATGCCCAGGGTGTCAGTAATTCTAGGCTTTACCCTGTCAGTGTGTTCCCTGAAAAGACTAACTGAAGAAAATCATTATGTGAGTTAACACAATTTGAAAGGGATCTCTGGGTATGTTGTCTGGTTTCTGTTGGTTTGTTTGTTTTGGGTTTTTTGTAAACAGGAGAATTCTTCTGCAAACAGAATGATCTGCCTTTATTTGATTTGCAAATGTGAATTCTGGCATATTGGGTTTTCTTGATTGTGTCTGTAACTTTGGCTACTGTTTCTTTAGTGATGGTGTCCTAGATTCTCACAGATGGAGTTTACACAGTGTGAACAAGGACTCTGCGGTGCCTAAAAGGGGAGCAGAGAGGACTTCATGTTTCTCCAGGACCTCTGTGCCGGTCACTGCCCAGGCAGATCACTTACGCTACTGCATTCATTACCCACAGATGCTCCGCCACACAGGTTGTATCGTCCCCATTTTATAGATGAGGAAACTGAGGTGCAAGCTCGTAAATATGTGGAAGGATAGAAATGGCATTTCAACCCAGCTCGGTCTGACTCCAGAGCAAGTTTTCTCATCATTGAAACATTGAGACTGAAAAACTCCATCCTTTACCCCTGCATCCCCTGCCTGAATGCCTTCAGTAAATCTAAATTCTAGGTTGACGTGAAAACACTTTCTATTAACCCAGCCCCCCTTTTGCACAGAGGGAGATGGAGCTGAGTTGGACAGGCAGTGGCTAGAAATGAGGCAGCCTCTCCATAAAGCTGGGACCCGGCTGTGCCATTTAGTGCTGTGCCCATACCCAAGGTGGCCCCCAGGGCAGAGTTGTCTGGGCATCTAAGTCCCCTGCGGGACCCTGGCACCACCCTCCGCTGACTGTGCCTCAGTGTCCTCATCTGTAGAATGGACCTGCTGCTGCTGCCTGCGCAGCAAGTGGGCAGAAGGGGCGGGACCACCCTCCCCTCACATGGTCCTTGCAGGCAAGGGACCCTCATAATTAGGACTCTCCTAATCAGGGGACACCCTCCCAGGCAAACTCCCACTGGACATCTACCCTGTAAGTCCAGAAGTACATTTTTTAAATGAAAATTTCGTTTCCAGGCTCTTACCTGAACACACCATTCCTGGGCCCCTGATTCCATAAGGGTCATGGGGAGGCAGAGGCCATGCAGGAGTGAGTGGGTGGGAGACAACACAGGAACACCCTTGGGTGCTCCGTGCTTCCCCAGAGGGCTTGCTGGCTATGAGGTTGCTCCCCATTCCCATTTTCTCCCCACCCCTCAAAGTGGGTGGTACAGTCCTTTCTCGGCACAGAGACTCCTCCCCATCACTGCTGCCCTCGGGTACCTGAGGAGTGGAAGGAGCTAGAAGCCACCGCTCTGGGCTTGGCTCCTGCCTCTGCCACTGGCAGGCTATGGGACACTGGCAGACAGCTAACTAACCTCTCTACCCTCAAATGGCTGCAGCAAGATTAAAAGAAGGTAATTATTAAAAGCATCTACTCCATGAATCAGTGATTCTCCAAATTTAGTGGCAGTCAGAATCTCCTGGAGGGCTTCGGGCTCAGGTGCTGGGACCCAGCCCCAGAGAGTCAGACTCAGTGAGTTGGGGGCGGGACCCCTGACTTTGCATTTCCCTCCCATTCCCAGGAGCCACACTTTGAGAGTCATTGCCCCAGATGACAGCTCATGTCTTATTCCTATTCTGTCACTGCCAGTGCTCACATGGCCGGCCGTGGGGTCAGTTCACCACCTTGGGGCAGATGGAAGGCCTCCCTGACCACGGCCCTCCTAGGCCAGGAGCCCCAGCTACTGCTGGAGACGTGGGCTCATGTTAAAAAAGAAGGACCCTGGCAGAGGCGAAAATGGGTGTCAACACTGGCAAAATTTCACCTGCTGATGAATCCCCAGAGGAGCTTTAGAAAAGATGAATCTGGCTCAGCGGGGTGCCTGACTCAGTGAGACTGACTCAGTCGGTGCCTGGGGCGAGGTGGCCACTGCCCACGTTCATAAACACCAGGTGGTCCCGGAGCAGGTGCGCCCTGGAGAAGCCCATCTCTCCGTCTGCGGTCTGGCCCTTGAAGCACACAGAGAACAAAGTTCTGTGTCCTCTTGGGCTAAGCTCAGCTGATGCAGAAATCAGCGTCTGAGCCTCCTTAGGTTCTCATGGAGCAAGGTGGGGGCATAAATAGGGAAATAAATGAACAGCTAAATTGGATAGATGCTTAAATTTTAAACCTTGAAGAAGAAACCTTAGTTACAATTCTATTGTTCAGTATTTCACTTCCAGGTTTTATATTTAGAAATAAAATTATGTAAATTATATAAAATAAATAAAATGTATGTAATGACAGCAAATAGACTATTTAATATTCCATTTTCCTAATGACCAAACGACAGGCATTGCCCAGTTATTTTGTATAATTCCCTGATGCCTCCCTCCCCGTTTTCCTGCATGCCAAGGGGACTCAGTATCTAACAACTGTGGACATCCAGTATCAGGTTGCTGACTGATGAAGACTCCACACCTATTTTTATTTTTATTTTATGTATTTATTTATTTATAAGACAGAGTCTCATTCTGTCACCCTGGGTAGGGTGTTATGGCATCAGAGCTCACAGCAATCTCCAACTCTTAGGCTTCAGCCATCTTCATGCCATGCCTCAGTTTTTCTATTTTTAGTAGAGATGGGGTCTGGTTCTCACTGAGGCTGATCTTGAACTCCTGAGCTCGAGCAATCCACATGCCTCGGCTTCCCCGAGTGTTTGGATTACAGGTGTGAGCCACCACTGGCCTCCATACTTATTTTATCTTATCCCAAACTTATCTTTCAAACAATGGGTGTTTTCTATGTCCAAGGACTATCTTAGGAACAAGTTAATAGTCTTAGAAATGCCTTGACACATGGGCAGTCAGCTTATCCTCAACTTTTTGTTTTTGTAAATGAATGCTTCCAGGCTGCTCCTGAATTTGGGGGGGCAGTTCAAAGAATTGAGCTCTCACCCCAGCCCCCGTTCTTGCCTGAATAGGAGTTGTAATAACAGTTTTGTTCAAAGGAGCTCCTACCCCCATGGCAGAGGAAAGCAAGCTGACAGGAAGCTTTCAAACAGAGAAGCCTTGCCAGATAGCCCTTAGCTATTCCCCAAAATGAAGCATGTCCCCAGAAGTGGGGATGTGGCCATTTCGTGCAGTGCTTGGTGATGATTTATGGGAAAGAAAAAACAACACAAGGCTTGCCTTTTTCTAGATGGGAAGAGCTGGCATTTTCTAGCTACCAGACCACCCCTCTGTGTTTATGCGTGCTGGAAACTGCCCCCAGGAGGCCAAACCCACACAAGCTGTGTGTGCCTAAGAGAGGGGAAGGGAAAAGGACAGCGAGGGCCCCTTGGCCTAGGCAGGAATTATGGGCATCCAGGGAAGAGGGGAGGAGCCCTAGCAGCTCAAGGTCCTCCCTGGCACAGCATGTGGCCTGAGTCCCCTGTGAGCGGCTGCTCCCTGGAGGCACTAGGGGATTCAGAAGCCATCCAGGGCTGTGGTGACCCCCACTTGGGGCCCACACGTGGTGCTCTGAATCGTTGCTTTATTAAGAACAGACTTGCCTCCCACTGGCTTGTCCCCCAGACAAGCAGTACCGGACCAAGCCCTCAGAGGTCCACAGCTTCCCAACCTGGGATGCTGTCACCCAGTGTATCCTAACGATTTTCACCAAATGGCTCTGTGATTCCCTTCAGTTGTCCTTTGTCAGAACCATGGGAATCCCCTCTTCCTCTGACCTACCCTCTGTCACATGTCCTGTGTCTCCCAAAGTCCTCCCAAGCTCACGACCCACTCGCCTTCTGTTTTTAGTCCCTTACCCCCAGGTAAGGCCTTGTCTTGAGCCTCACTGCCTCTCTAACACTGTGTCCTGGGAGCAAAAACCTCATTACTCACAGAAGACCACATAAACGGTTCAGAAACAGGTGAATACCTGGTTATTCTGTAGAGAGGCAGAAAGTAGATGGGCGGTTCCTGGGGCTGGAAGCTGGGGTGGGAGCTGAGATAAACAGTAAATGGCACCAGGGGTCTAAGTGAGATGTGGAGGTGTTCTAAACCTGGATTATGGGGATCATGTATAACCAGGTTAATTTGCTAAACATCATTGAATCTTATACTTAAATTGGGCGAGCTAGTTGGTGTAGAAATTATAAAATAATATATTACTTATAAATTATTTATTACAGATATATAATATACATTATACAATTAAGTTGGGTGAATTTTGTGGTATAGAAATTATAAAATAATACATTACTTATAAATTATTTGTTATAGATATTATGTAAATTATGATATATAAAATATACTTCAATAAAGTGGTTTATAAAAAGTTCTCACCAATGCCCCTACTTAGGCAGATCTGTTTGTTTATTTTTATTTTTTTATTTTATTTTACTTTATTTATTTTTTAGAGATGGGGTCTTGCTCTGTTGCCCAGGCTGGAGGGCAATGGTATCATCACAGCTCACTGTAGCCTCGAACTCCTGGGCTCACATGATCCTCCTGTTGCCAGACCAGTGAGTCCATCTGCCTGTCACCCAAGCCCATCAATGGAGAAGTCGATAAGAAATCAACAATTCTACTTTTATTTACAGAAAAGTCAGCAATTTTGGAGAACAGCGAGGCTATCTCCCCAAACAGCTGTTCTGCTCTCCTATTTTTCTTTGTTACTTTTACATTCTCACAATAAAAGGAGCATCAGCGATGTTTTTAATCGTCATGGTGTACATTAAACAGATCCTCATAATAGGTTACCAGGTTACATCATATCCCCCAATCTTAAAGTGGTTTTATCTTTAAAGCATTCCTACTCTAGGCTAAATTTGTAGCTAGTGCTCTGGGTCTGGAGTTGGGATGGGGGAGGAAGGGGCCGCAGATACCAGTGCTGGAGTTATCAGAGGAGTGGAGCACATTGTTGCTATACAGAGGCCACGTAGGCCGAGTGCCATGCAGCTGATTTAAGTCTTAGCAGAACACTCCGTGATCCTCCCAGAACACAGGAGGTTTGTGAGTTATTGCCACAGGCCCTGTCCTTAGGCCCCCAGCCTCCTATTCTCCTGGGAGGCTGCCCTGGCACTATGCTCCTTGCACCATCCAGTCTCTTTATCCATAACAGAAGGCCTTGTATGTAAATAAACAGCTCCAGATGGTGGCAGACAGGGTCATCTGCTCAGCAGCACCCTGCATGTGATAGTTATTTAGGATAACGGTGGCTGCCATCACTCCCAGCTCAGCTTCCTAAATAGCTGGGAGTACACTCATGCACAACGTGCCTGGCTAATTTTATTTTTTTGTAGAGATGGGTGCCTTGCTATATTGCCCAGGTTGGTCTTGAACTCCTGGCCTGAAGCAATCCTCCAGCCTTGGCCTCCCAAAGTTCTGGGGTTATAGGTGTGAGCCACATTGCATGGTCCTCAGACCCATTAAATATCAGTTTGGCCTCAGTTGAGCCTCCTGCTTTGGGCCGATTATCTGTATTTTATTCACAGAGAAACTGAGGCATCGAGCAGTAAGTGACTGCCCACAGTCAATTTTCTAACACTTATTCCTTGAGGGGCCCACCCTGGGCCAAATACCACAATAGGCACTTTGCAGGAAGAAGCAGTGTGACAGAGGAGAAGGAGAGAGCTGCCATTTGTCCACTGTATCCAGACGTGATCGTGACCTTGACCCAGTCTCAGAGTCTACTGCACAGTGGGCAGTGCTGTCTGCGGACCTGAAGCCTCCACAGTGGGGGAACTCTGCACTCTATGCTGAGACATACTTTTTTTTCACACTTCAACATCTCTGAAATCAAGACATGTCCTATAATTGCTGATAGCAGGCAGCAGGCAGTCGTGATGTAGCTGGTTCACCTTCACCCTGCCTCAGACTCGCAGAATAATGTCAGCAGATTTCAGGAAAAATATCAGACAATGGCAGGATGCTGTTAATTTTTTAATTATGGTTTTAAAAGGAGAGAACTAGAGCCTATGGCCTGGTTATTCTCTGGACCACGTGCAAGGACTGAATCTCAGTAGAGTGCGTTAAAGAAAGATGGCATCATTAGCACTCTTGGTGTCACCCAGCATCATATTATGCAAAAAACCATAGGCATCAATGCCCCTGCAGCAGAAAGTAACTCTAAAAAAAAGTCAGGAAGAGCTTTTCCAATAGATATGTGGGCCATTACTGCTCCAGTCTTGGGATTAAATTTAGCTCTCAGCTGGGTTTTAGGAGCAGCACCATCATGAAGTTGGGGACAGCAGCCATCAGGGTTAGTGGGGCACAAGCTCTGTGCTTGGAACCAATCTGGGAATCAAAAAGGGTGGAGGAAATGGACTTAAGATAAGGCAGAATTGTGGGGAATCTTCTGAGAAAGTTCATATACTCATTCAGCAAACATTTACTGAACGCCTGCTATGTCCTTCAGAGAGTAGGAGTACTGGACAGAGCATGGACTCAGGGTCAGGGGCCCTGACTTCATCATCTTCTCCCTGACACTCTCGCTAGGGGTCTGTGAATACGTTGTCTCCCCTCTCAGAGTCTCAGTTTTCTCAGCTTCAAGGGAGGAGGCGGTGTTTGGTTTGGACTGACAGTTTTCACACTGAATTTTCTTGGAGTCCAATATTTTTAGGAAGATTTCATGGCCCTCCTGGGCAGGAGCCTATGAAGGGTAGGACAGAACCCCCCCATACCAGCTTCAACAGAGCTGCTTTTATCTGCTTTTTGTATTGGGGTTCCTTGTATAATCCCACTTGGAAAAAGGATACTGCTTAAAAATGCTTAAAAACCAGGCAGTCTTTTGGAGCCTTCCGGCCTTGCCCATCCAGGACTATCTGTGCCTGGCCCTGTGTTCTGTGCTGGGGAAGTACAGAGCTGGAGGCAGGAGCAGACAAAGAGGTGGGCAGAGCTCCCTGGGCACACAGATGCTCCTCTGTCTGGGGTAGAATCCCTTTGCAACCACCTTAGGGGAAGGCATGTCCCCAGGGAAGCCACAGGGTCCAGTGAAAAAGCAGCATGGGCCAGGAGTCAGGAGACCTGACATCTCGTCCCAGCTCTGTCCCTTCTTCTCTGTGTGAACTTGAGCAGGTTTTGAACCCCTGTGAGCCCCAGTTTGCTTGAGTTACAGGCTACTTTTGAGAATGAAGTGAAATGATGATCTTGGTACTTGACACACAAATGTCAATGTCATTGCAAAAGAAAAATCAAGGCAGAAAAATCCATCTGAAGCTTCCGAACTCCAATCTATCGCTTCTCCACAATCTTCATCTTCTCTCAAGACACTAGAGAACAAGTGTGGGGGATATTCCCCAGGAGTTTCCAGAAGACTTTCTAGCCTCATCACCCAGAACAGAGTAGATAAAAAACAATGGAGACAAATTTTTTAAAATTCCAGGGGCCTTTCACCATGTCAGGGCCATAAAAAGTTGTGCAGTAGACTCGGCGTTAGCTGTTCATTCATGTAGAGGTGAAGAGTACAGACTCTACTAGGGAACATGATGAAAGATACAGTTAAATCTAAGGATGGAATCCAGGGATAGGGCGGGGGGGTGGGGGTAGGGATTCGAAATAAGGTGCCAGAAGTTCTCAGAGACCAAAACACGCTGAAACAGTGCTTGTGTTAGTTGTCAGGGCTGCCCTAACAAAGCATCACAGACCGGGTGTTTCAACAGAGACGTATCTGCTCACAGTTCTGGAGGCAAGACACCCCAGAATCGAGGTATTGACACAGGTGATTCCTTCTGAGGGCTGCAAAGGAAGGATCTGCTCTGGGCTGCTTCTCCAGGTTAGAGACGGGTCTTCTCTTGATGTCTTTTCACATTGCCATCCTAGCTTACCTTGGTCTGAGCCACTCATGGCCACTTACCTGGGATGGCAGAAAGAGCTGGTAAGGAGGCCGTTCCCAGCTGGTAACGATAGACAGGAAATGCTCCTAAGCTATTGTCAGTATTTCAAAAAGCCTAAAGGACAGCCTAGCTTTTGCTCCTAATGGAACTAAATTAAGCACCTGGTCGCCACTCTGTGAAAGCACCAAAACATACTGAACCAAGTCTGAAATTCAGAGCCACTGAGCTCCAGCTCCATTCCAACTAAATGGAATCAACAGCATTCACTAGAAGAAATAAGAAAGGGAAGTCCTTCTTGTTCTGACACAGCCCTCCTGAGCCTCTTGGCACCTATGTGAGGAGGCTGCCCTGGACACTGGCAGGGAACAGCAGCAGGGACCTGGAGGGCCAGCGTCAGTCAGGGGGACACGAGAAAAATGAAGAATGCTGTCATAAGGCCATTCTTGGAATGCTGTTATTCCAGGTTTTAAATCCTGCCTCTCAGGAAGTTATTAGCTCAGAAAATCACAAGAGACACCAGAAAAGACAACTAAAATTGTAAATCCGTTTATAAAAAGACAGAACTTTTAAAACTATACAAATAGACTTTGTAATTACCACCATGTTAATGACTGTCCTGGGTGAGTGCGTGAGACTCACGCCATCCACTTACAAATGACAGAAAAATGTGCCATGAAAGACATTTTCAAACAAGTTTAAACGTAGCATACAGGCTGCAGGTAGTAATTCAGTATTTCAGGCATGAAAAGTATAATGTTTTATTAAAAGACAAAACACTCCACTCTCCACTCCGGCTCTGTATCGATTTGGAAAGCCCTAGCAGGAGTGCGCAAAATAGATATTTTAGTCTAAAACTGAAAGCCAAAGTATTATAATAAAATAAATATTGAGCAAAAGCCGGACTTCATGGTCATAGACAGACTACTGGGATGCGAAAATCAACCTGAAATTTTGAGAAGAAGTATTCAAATATCAGGACTGCATCTGAATGACGCACTGTTCATATTAAACCTTGTTTCACAGGTGAGCTGGGAGGACGTGCGGCCATGAGAGATACTGTCTGTCGATTCCCTGACCTGAGCAATCAGCCAGACCACAGGGATAAGAAGCCCAGAAACCCTTCCCAAACTGCTGACCCGCAGGCTTCGGCCCGACTCCACCCATGTGAGGCGTACGTTGTTCCAAGGATGCAGAGGAGAAGGAGAAGCTGCTGTTTCAGATGCAAGGCAGCCAGACAGGCAGGAGCTGGGGCAGCCCGGGGGGAGTTTTGTACACAGTTTGATTCTCCTTAGGAATCAGCCACTACGGTGGGACTAGAAGCAGAGGCCATTATGGCCACTTCCCTGGGTTCTCTGAAAGAGCCCTTTCTGATCCTTCCTTGCCCTGCTCCTGCTAGTTTGTGAATGCCTCTAATTCCTTGCATTCAGCCTCTTCCTCCTCTTTATACCTAGAGTGGCTTCTGTTCCTGACAAACCCTGACGGATACAGGAGGGTGCCGTCAGTCAAAGCTCATTGATCCTGCTCAAGTTGGGGGACGACCCAGTATCTTGATACAGGCATTTGAGTATTTGGCTTTCCAAAGGAGAAGACAAAGCCAAGCAGATCTTGGCTGAAAATCAAGGCTAGAGCCCCATTTCTGTGCATCCCGATGGCCGCCCAGCCAGGGCAAGCCCACAAGTCTGACTTTAACCTTCAATGAAGCTGTTCAGTCTTTATAAACAGTCCAACCTGTTTGTTTTGGGGCAGGGTGAAATCAGCATAGTGAGGTAATAATGTTGCTGGCTGGCTGGGGGCCTATGCCCAGGTGTAACAGCGTTAATCAACATGAGACTCAATTGGAGCGTTACCAAGGCATCAGGTCAGATAATTAGAATTTTTCAACAGGCGAAGGTGCAGCAAGTGGGGACTGGGAAGAAATAAACAATAAAGAGCATCCTTTCTAATGCAAAGGATGGGACCCACTGGATCAAGGACCGAGGACAAGGGGGAAGGAGGGCAGCTCAGAGGCAATGAGACAAAAACCTATTATGCACCTGGGGTTATGCTAGGCCAGTGGTTCTCAAACTTACTTGGTCTAGGGACCCCTTTTCACTCTTAAAAGTTCCTGAGGGTCCCAGAGAACTTTTATTTGTATCTATTGACATTTATCATTTTATAAGTTGAAACTGAGATAGTTTTCAAAAGAAGAATACACAGCACACATTCTCATAAGAATACACAGCACACATCCAGAGCCAGTAGCCTCTGGAAAACTCCACTATACCCTCATGGGAAAATGAGAGAGAAAAAGGCAAATAACATCTTGGCATTTTTCATGAAAATACAATTGACCACACAGCTACCCTGAAAGAGTGTTGGGGACTCCTGGACCACACTTTGAGAGCCGCTGTGCTAGGCTGGTATACATAATTTAGCTCATTTAATTCTCTTAACACCCGAAATGCGTGTGATTACTCTTTCCATTTTACAGAGAAACTGAAGATCAGAAAGCCCTAGTAACTTGCCCCCAGTCACACAGCACTAAGCAGCAGACCTGGACTCAACACTGTGCTTTCTACCTCTAGCACCTGCACTTGAGCAGAGGACTTGACTGTGGAACGGCCAGTCCCAGGAAGAGAGTAGCTGGAGACTCCTCAGGCTGGAATGAGTGGGAAGAAGGGACATTCCCACCAGGGACCTGACTGGCCGTGAGCAGAAGGGGAGTATCTAGACCCCTCTAGTCAGCAAACACGCAAAGTCGGCACACGCCCAACCCCATGGTCTAGGAGGGGGAGGTAGCAGGGTAGCAGAGAGGAGTAGCAGAGTGGGCTCCTGGCTGCCAGGAGGGGTTTTGCCATCTGCTGATGCTGTATGCCTGGCTCTGGCACCCCTGGGGTGCTAAGCAGGAGGTGCCTTACGGTAAAACACCTCAGAGATTCCTTCCCCAGCCCTAAGTCTTGCATCCAGACTGGAATCTCAGGGTCAACTGGTCAGCTGAGGTGGGAAGACAGGGCTCCACAGCCTGAGAAGGAACATAGCTGTCTTCTTGTTAACCCACATGGGCGAATCAGGCCAGAGAATCTGGGGCCTTTTCCAGGACCATAATAGGTGATTTTGCTCCAAAGGCTGCCAGTGGGAGTATCAGTTTAAATCCACTGAGAGCAAGTTTTATATTAGAACAGCATTCCATAGCTACTGCCGGCCTTCTGCTGGGGAGCTCTGTTTCCAATCTCAGAGATGTCAAACAATTTTAAAGGCACAGAAACTCAGTTTTACCCAGCCAGGCCGGCATGGGAGGTGGCACGTGACCCCAGCATTCCCATGGCAAATGCTCATGGCAGCTTCAGGTAGCCCCCAGCCCAGACCTGAACCCAGATTCTCGTCTCTCCCCTGCTTCTCAGCCTCAGGATGGGCTGGAGGGACATCTGGCCCTGGAATGGTGGTGCCCATAGCTACCCACTCAGACCCTTTCATGGAACCGGTGACTGTCCACGCCCTCAGGCAGGCCTGCATTTGCTTATTGGGACACCTAGCTCTGGGGCACACTGTCTGGAATCACAAGCCTTAGCCAGATCCTCTGTGGTCTATATTGCCTGCCAGCCAGGCCCATGCTGCATGCTGCTCCCGGGCAGGGAAGGGCACACTCGGCAATATTGTGACACTAACAATAGCTGCATCGCACCGATCTCTGCACGCTACACATCATCTTGCTGGAGCTTCACTGGAACCTCATGAAGTCTTCAGGTGATGGTCCTTGTCCTCCTTATAGATGAGAAAGCTGAGGCTTGGAGGGGGTGGTCTCTCAGTCTCTCTATGGGAAAGCTGGCACTAGGTCCAGGCTCTCTGCTGGGCAGTGTTCCAAGGCAGAGGTGCAGAGAAGGAACACACAGGGCATTGGAGCCAAAGTCAAGTGCGCCCAGGGGCCCTTCCCACCTTTGCCTCCTCTCTGCTGGCCCACCAACCTTGAGTCTTCCAGGAATCATTCTTTGAGCTTAGAAACATACAAATCAGCACTTTTAATCAGCTGAGCAATCTGCTTAATTTTAACTCTCGTTCCTCAAATGTAATTAAATATTAAATTTAATTAAACATTAAGTTTGAACTTAAATGGAGAGATTTAAATATAATATTTACATTTCTCTTTCCATTTATGCAACTCTTCTATGCCCAGATATGCCCCCTGGTTTCTGGGGTCAGGAGCCTGTCTTTGGTAACCTCAGGAGCACTGGTGGGGTGCAGCAACTCTTTGAAGTCCTTGTTGTGATGTGTCCATGGCCACTCAGCTGGTTAACAATGGGCCCTGAGGGAAGGAGAGCCCTGCAGCCTTGTAGGCCCGGCACCCTGCACTCGTGCGCTTGGGTCATGATGAGAAAAGGGGCTCCCCTCACTTTGGGGCTGTAAGGGATTTGCTTTCCTTGGTGAAGCCACTTCTGGGAAACAGCTGTTTGCCCAGACCAGGTGGTAAACTTTGGGGTGGCCTTACCAGGCACAGACCTGGGTGACTTCCAGGGCCCCTTCTGATTTTGCAGTCATGGGTAGTAAGCCTGGGCCTATCCTGAGCCTTTGCTCTTAATGGGCCTTTTAGCAGCTGTTGGGCAAATTGTGACCAGGGCAGGCTGCCGGGGGCCAGTCAGGGAGCCCAAGGGAGCCATGAGTGGCCCCAGGAGCAAGGCCCAGGTTTGATCCAGGTGCTGCCACCTCTGACTCCTTCCTTAGAGCAATGGCGTGTGAGGGACGGGGGCTGGCCTGCAGCCTAGCTGAGGACATGGGACTCCAGGTGGAGTCAGAGCTGTCGGGGAAGACCTAACAGTGTGCCGTGGAGCAGCAGAGATAACCTTGAACCAAAGTCATTAGCGCACCTCTTGGGGCTCCTGGGCTGTGCCCCGCAGTGGCAGGACCTGAGGCAGACAGTGGAGTGAAGGTGCACTCACGGGGCACTTGGGGCTTCTTGCCTCTGATAAAATGTATCTCAGGACACCCAGCTGCTTTCTGTGTCCCAAGAGGTTCCACTAAAGGGTCCCTGGAGCTGCTCTCTTGTGCAGGACAGAGAGCTAGAGCATGAGTCCAGCCTTCCAGAAGAACCCAGCTCCTTCTCGTCCCCTGCTGGGAAAACCCCCTGGGAATTTAAGGAAAGACTCTACCAAGGGTCTAAAGTTTGTGCCAGGAAGGCCACCCTTCCCCTTTATGGAATTCCTTTTATAGACCTATGTTATTCAGCCCTCAGGCTCCCATGGGAGTGGGAGAGGACCACATTTTGTCCTTTACTTTTAGTCATTTTGGTGCTGGGGTCAGGAAGGAATAAACCACTTCCTGGGTCACCATTCACGGTCTGGGCACTGACAGCTCACGGCCCGAGGAGATGGAAAGCAGGTGGGACAACAGGTGGGCGAACAAGCAGCTGCCAGACAACGTGATTTGTCCTGTGTGGAGGCGAGGACAAGGTGCAGGGAGAGTGGAGGTGGCATGACTAAGGCCAGGAGCAAAAGAGCTTTGAGGGCATGATGCCACCATGGTCCGTCATGGATCTTGCCTGATCCGAAGCCTGGCGGCATGCCCAGGGGAGCCCAGAGAAGCTATGGGTAAGACGGCGACTCAAAGGGTGATCCCGACGTGCTGGTAACTCTTAAGCTGGGTTTCTGGTCACAGGCTGGGCTCTTCTTGCTCCTGAGAGAAGATTCTATTTAGGACAGGGCTGATGGAGGGGTGGGATTGTCAGCATTGTTAGATGCAAGCGACAGAAACCAATGGGCCTATTGACGCAGAGAAGAAATCTATAGGGAGGACTTTGGGGTGTTGACAAATTCAGCAGGACTTTTTGGAGAAATCAGGCTTGGGAAAGAGATCGGAGCCAAGAGAGGCAGGACAGCCACCAACAGACCAAGGGCATGTCACAGAAACACCTACCATATGCAGGAGTAATCTCTTAACTGTCCCTGCATCTTGGCATCTTCCCTTAAAGGGTCCTGTCCCCTCATCTGGCTGCCAGAGTGCAGGGAGCAGAATCCTCTGGCTCCTAGGGTCTGGGGAAGAGAGGCCTGGAGGCCTCGCAGGACAGACATTCAGCTTTTGTCCCCGTGTCCCTGTTGTGGCTGGAGAGCTGCCTCCTACAGGGACTGGCAGCAGTTCTCAGGAGGAACCATCAGCTCTTCCCGGGGCTCCTGGGCCTAAGCTACGGAATGGTTCAGTAACTGCCTGGGGTGGGGAGCTTCCCCAGAGGTTAATTTTCTAGTTTCTGCCTCTCCTAATATGACGAATTCATCTCTTTCTATGGCTTTTTGAGAAAATATATGGTTACCTGTAGCAGAGAGCTCCTACTGTGTACTATATGAGGTAGGGAGAAGGGAATCCCAAACAGAATGTAAGGAGGACTCCTGTGAAGGAATTTCCATGATTGAAATTATTAAGTGCCTTCTGTATGTCAAGCCCTAGGTTAAGTACATTTTTTTTTATGTAGAAGAAAGGATAATGTATTTAACAACCTTGCCATACACTCTAAGTAATAATCTCAAACTAGAAACTACCCAAATTTCTACCAACATTAGAACAAATAAACAGTAGTATACTTATATATTGGAATACCACTCAGCAGCATTCTCAGGGACCCCTATGGGTCCCTGAGATCCTTTCAGGGAATCTGCAAGGTCAAAACTATTTTCTAGACTGACGCAGGAGAATCACTTGAGATGAAGAGTTCAAGACGACAGTGAGCTATGAGCATGTCACTGCACTCCGGCCTGGGTGAGAGAGCAAGGGCTTGCCCTCTCCCCAACCAAATCCAAAACCAAAACCAAAAAATCTTCACACTAGTTCTAAGACTGCAATCCCCAAGCCATGGGCCAACCACCGGTGCCAGTCTGGGTCTATTGGGAGATGGGCTGCACAGCAGGACATGGGCAGTGGCAAGGAAGGGAAGCCTCATCTGTGATGACAGCTGTCCCCAGCGCTGGAATCACTACCCAAGCTCCGCCTCCTGTCAGACATGAAACCGTTCCATGGTGCTGAAAAAGGATGGGGACTGGATGTTCTAAGATTTTATAACACTGTCCTGTTCTATGTTGATGATGCAAAAGCAACAGTGGGTAAAGCTTCAAATGACTCAGCACCAATCAAGACCATTGCACTAACCTCCACTAGTCATTGTTTTCTTCATTGCCAAACACAGGCAAATTTGCCAATTTCATTTAAAATTGTATCCTTTTTTTTCTTTTCTTTTCTTTTTTTTTTTTTTTGAGACGGAGCCTCAAGCTATCCCCCTGGGTAGAGTGCCATGGCATCACAGCTCATAGCAACCTCCAACTCCTGGGCTCA
>CAUYQV010071635.1:0-14773 GCA_963574575.1 Galagoides demidoff | reverse complement strand
CCAGGCGTTGTGGCGGGCACCGGTGGTCCCAGCTACTTGGGAGGCTGAGGCAGGAGACTCACTTGAGCCCAGGAGTTGGAGGTTGCTGTGAGCTGTGATGCCATGGCACTCTACCCAGGGGGATAGCTTGAGGCTCCGTCTTCAAAAAAAAAAAAGAGTTCAGTTTTAGACTCAAAATTTATGGCCAATTAATTTTCAAGAAGAATGCCAAAACCACTTAATGGAAAAAGAAGAGTCTCTTCAACAAATGACACTGAGACACCTGTGAAACCACATGGAAAAGCATAAAGCTAGACTCTACCCTTCATTCCATATTCAAAAGTTAACTCAAAATGGACCAATTATCTAACTATAAAAATTAAAACTATTAAACTAGCATAAGTAAACACAGTGATAAATCTTTATGACCTCAAATTTGGCAACAGAGTCACAGATTTGACACCCTTTTTCTGAGCAACTGAAGAAAAAAAAAACTGAACTTCATAAAAATTGAATACTTTCATGCATCAAGGGGCATTATGAAGAAATGTGAAAAAACAATCTAGAGGAGATAAAATATTTGCAAAGTGCATACCTGGTAAGGATGTAATGTCCAGAATACATAAAGAACTTCTATAATGCAACCACAGGAAGACAAGCAGCCTGACTCAAACATGGGCAATGGATGTATGAAGACATTTCTCCACATACAAACAGCCAACAAGTATGTGAAAAGATGCAAAATATCACTGGCAATTAGGAAATGCAAAAAAAAACCTCAATGTGTCACTGCTTCACACCCACTAGGATAGCTATAACTTTTAAAAAAATAGAAAATAACCAGCATTGCTGAGGTTATGGAGAAAAGGGAACCCTCAAACATTGCTGGTGGAAACATAAAATGGTGCAGCCACTGTGGCAAATAGCTTGACAGTTCTTCAAAAATTTAGACACAAAATTACTGCATACCCTGGCAATTCCATTATTAGCTATATACCCAAAGGAATTGAAAATTGGTATTCAAATAAGTATGTGTACACAAATGTTCATAGCAGTACTATTCACAATAGCAAGCAGACAGAGCAGCCCACATGTCTACTAACAGATGAATGGACATACAGATTGTGGTATAGTTGGTCTTCATCATTGGTGGATTCCACATTTTCAAATTTACCTACTCACAAAAGTTTATTTGTAAACCCCAAATCAATACTCTTTGTCATTTGCAGACACAGAACAGCAAAAAATCTGAGTTGCCCAATGCACATATTTCAGCAGATGTTGAACCAGACAATGCTATCTTCTTGTTCAGAACAATTTCTTTATAACACACATGTATTACTGTTATAATCAGATGAAGCCCTCCATTTCTTTTTTCCTTGAAAGAAAGGGGTGATGTATTATCAAAAGAGCATCTTTGCAACAGGTCACCAAAATGCAGCCTCAGTTAAGCACTAGTGCAGGGGTCCTCAAACTTTTTAAACACAGAGCCAGTTCACTGTCCCTCAGACTGTTGCAGGGCCGGACTGCGGGCCCTGGGACAAGTCGGCTGCTAAGCAGGACAGGCAGTAGCGGCATTAAAACACCTGGTGGGCTGGATAAATGTCCTAGGCAGGTTGCATGTGGCCTGCAGGCTATAGTTTGAGGACACCTGCTCTAGTGCATTAACACCACATAAAACACAATTCCTTCATTTTACAGACAAAACCACATTCAAGCTTTTTAGCATACTAGCTAAAAAGAAAAAAAAACCCTCATGCAACATAAGGAAAGGTTCTGTGTTTGAGAAGTGCCTTTCTGCTTTGGCCATGGACCCAGCCCTCACTAGAGAAGCCGACAACACCTTTTATCATGGCTGGAGCTTCAGCCTTCTCAAGTCTCCCAGGCTCTTACCTCCACCACACTTCCTGCCCATTCCAGCTCCACAGCAACAGCACACACTTAGGAGTGTATGACCTGTGCTAGGCCTGTGCCCAGTGCTCTACCTACCATCTTTCTCTGAACCCTCCTGACAGCCCTGAGAAGTAAATACGATGCAAAAACTGATGCCCAGAGGAGTTACCTGTCCCCAGTGACATAGCCAGTGACTGGATTTGAGCCTTTGGGTACCCCTAACTGCTCTCTCCCTATTCATTCTAGATACCAATACTTCTGCCAACCTGACCTGTCACTGCCCTAGATGCTTACCCTCTTACAAACTACCGCTGATGAGTTAGCCATGCTTAGCAACCAAATGCAAGCCTTGCCTATGTCAGGGCAAAAAAAGCACTGCAAATCCACTTACCACAACCCAGTTCCAAATAGTACTCTGTATTCTCTGGTCTGTATTGGTTGCTTTTACAATTTTCCAACTTTTCTACAACTGCTGATCTTTACAAAACTTCTAAAATAGGGACCCACATGTAAATAATCTTCGTAGAACACAATAATTAAAAAAAATACTATCCCTGGCCCCTAGATGTGAATGATGTGAATAAAAGCCTGATTGATTAAGTAATCATTCTAGGTAATGCCTAATTCAGGTAGTTTTATTTTTTAAGACATGTCTTTGCAAATCATGTCTCAGGAATTTAAGCAATGGGTGTGTACTTATGCATAGCTGGTTCCAATCCCAGCTCTGCCAAATAATCTGTGGCACTAAGTGACTCAGTATCCAGGAGTTCCTCCAGCCACAGACTGTGGCAATGACCTTCCTCTGGGGCTTATTTGGAGACTAAAAAGTACATGCTTAGCACAGGCCTGGCATCCTGCACACACACCGGACCCATACTCTTAACCCTCTTGTGGTGGGCTTCACTCCCAGGTTCTCTGCGTGCAGGGCCCTCTAAGGCTCTGTGAGCACAACTACCATCAGAACCAGAGGAATCTCAGCGAGCAGGTGCAGAGCACAGGAAGCAGCCAGCCTTTGTTCTGAGAGAGAAACAACACTGTAATCCTCAGAAAAGACTCAGGGTGGAGCTCTGTCCCAGCCATGCAGCCTCTGCAGGAACTGTTCAAACAAACATTGAGGAATATAGTCTTTTTTTTTTTCTAACAGAAAAATTGGCTATCCTCCAACAGAGTTCAAATGAAGACACATGCTGAGATCCCAAAAACCCATAATACCTAAAATGGGAGGGTTTTACTGTATGTAAATTAGACCTCAATAAACCAGCCCTAAAACAAACACTTGGAGCAGAAACCAGATGTTGCCTTAAGGAGCTGGATGTGGCAGAGCCTGCACACATGCTCCCCAGAGGGTGCCTGGGCAGGTGGAAATGGCTGGGTGCAGCGCCTAGGGCCTTCCAAAGAGCACAGCAACAGGCTCTCTGGAGGACCACCAGACTCATGCAAACATACACACACCCACACCTCAGAGAAAACTCCAAGAACCCCCAAAGAATAGGCAGAGATTCAAAGAATATCCTCAGAAAGGGCAAACTGCCCCTAAGGCCCAGCAAAGGGAAGGCTGCTAAGCCCAGCAGTGAAAACCCTAGCGCAGAGGGCTGCCTACTTCCTTTCCCCATGGGGTGGAGCCTCAGGGAACTCAGTACAGAAACAGCCTTAAGACAGGTTTCAGGCTCAGGTGAGCACTGCAGGATATAGCACATGCTCAGAATGGGTTTCACCACTCCCTTGGGGCTGCCAATCCACAGCCAGCTGGGGGTTACCACAGGGTGTGGAGAAGAAACCCAGGATAAGAAACTGTCCCAGCCCTGACCCACCTTCCCTCCAAACAGTCAGCCAGCCTCAGGAAAAGAGGCCTCAAAAATCCACATGCTGGCAAACCACTGCCACTGAGCCAGGGACTGGCTGAAGTCTTCTGGCAGACACCTAGGGGTACTGGAGAGTGGAGTGGGTACCACCAGAACTGGGTCAGGGACCAGACAGGTGTCAGGGGATAAAGATGGTCTTACTGGCCTTCCCTTCCCCAAACTGCTTTGAAACCTTGAAGGAATTTGATCTGAGTCACCCAACAGTGAGTTTAGACAAGCCACAAGGACTTTGATGCCATTGCCCATCCCTCCACGGCACCAGTGCCATGCATGGGCTAGCACTCTCCTTCCACATGTACCAAAGGGAGCCTGAAGAGTCTGGCAGCTCACCTGCTCCAGGACACAGCCCCCAGGAGGTCCACCCGGAGATGGTCTCCACTCTTTTCCCAATGGGACCTCAACTCCCAAAAAGCCTCAGGATGACCCAGATTTCTATGAACAGGACCCCAGGAGGCCTCATACCTGAAATCTGGTCACATCTGTTAAGAGGTCACCCAGCTCCCTATAGGGTGACACATCTGCATGCCACTCCTAGAGGCCCTTACCACAGGTGGTGTGCAGAACAGTATCAAGGGCTTGCAAGCAAGTAGGGCATATTGCAGGCCTCCCAGGAGGACCTTCCCAGGAGATGGCGGCATAGATTCCACGCCAGTCTAGCTGTATTCGTAGGAAAGCAGCCAGCCATGGCCAAGCTGCCCTGAGCCAGGAAATGCCACTGCTGGTCCCTTGGTGACACCAAGAAGAGGAACATGGGCAGGGTCTCCAGTTATTTTAATTACTAAACAACAACAAAAAAGTTTAAAAAACACAGATAGAAGAAAATAAAGATCCCCTGCAATCCTACCACCCAGATTACCCTTGCTAATATTTTTAATGGATATAATTTCTTTTTTTTCTATATTATTCATATAACTTGCTTCTTTCATTCAACAATATTAAGAATTTACTCTCCCTGTGGGTCATCAAAGATTCTACTCAGAAAATGCACTTAGGTAAGTTTACCCAACCAGCTGCCTGCTTTGGGACATTTGTGCTACTTCCAGCTCTCTGTCACTTCATATGTCCCTCTAGGACCATGAAGGAATCTGTCCCCATCAAGGCATGTTGCTACAGACAAATTCTCTAGGCGACTGGCCCTGCTGCTCCCCTGAAGAAGTGGCACTCAGGGACAGAGTCACTGGCCCTCAAGAGCAATCAGGATGGAAATCAGCACCCTCCCTGTGACGAGCCTCCCAGCTCATGCATACACGCTGCAGACTGGCCACTTCTACTACCTCCTTTGTGAACAGCCCATGGCATCCTTGGCCCAGGGACTCTGCTGGGACCTCTACTAGGATGTGCATACTGCTCGCCACTACTCAAGGATCCTACCTTCTTGGGGTTTTTTGTTTGTTTGTTTGCTTTCTGAGACAGAGCCTCACTATGTCCCGCTCAGTAGAGTGCCTTGGTGTCACAGATCACAGCAACCTCAAACTCTTGGGCTTAAGTGATTCTCTTGCCTCAGCTTCTCAAGTTGCTGGGACTACAGGCACTCACCACAACACCTGGCTATTTTTTGTTGCAGGTGTCATTGTTGTTTAGCTGGCCTGGGTCAGGCTCAAACCTGTCAGCCTCGGTGTATGTGGCTAGCACCGTAACCACTGTGCTATGGGCGTCGAGCCCCTACCTTGTTTTTGAAGTGCACCTCGATGGGCATGATGAAGCCAGCATACCCCGACTCCTCCACTTTATAGGGGGGCTCCTTGCACACTAAAAAGAGAAGGAGAAAATGTATCCATCAGCTTCCTGCCCCATTCAAGGCCCAGCTTCCTGTCCATTCAAGGCCCAGGCCCCAGCAACAATAGCATGTGCCCCCTCCCCCCCATTCCCTTGCCACCTTCACCACCTCCTTGCTGAGGCTTATCAGGAGGGCAGCTTTTTGAGAAGCTGAGCTCCCCAAGGAGAGTCAAATTCCATGCTCAAGGGGCCCTAAGGAATAAAAGGGGCAGGGCAGAGGTGACCTGGTCACCAGGGCAGTCAGCAAAGGGAGAACAGGAAGGGGTATTAGTCCAAGTCACAGACTTGAGTGAGGTGCGTGACCTGGTGGGATTTCTTCCCAAAGACAGGGCTGCACACTCCACCATGACAGCCTCCAACACAGGAGCTAAGCCCTGGTCTGTGCCCAGGACATGCACACTGAGAGATGGAGAAGCATGGATGTGGCAGAGGATCTACTACCTGAGTTCTATTCCAGCACATAATGAGAATCCTCCCAAGTGTGCAAACAGAACCTTGTTAACCCCAGAGATTGAAGGGGGGGGGAAAGCACCACCAAACTGAAACAAAGAACAGCGTAAAATAATCTTTTGTAATTTCACCCTCCAGAATAAGCTGTCAAATGTTTTTTTTTTTTTTTTTTTTTTTGAGACAGAGTCTCACTATGTCGCCCTTAGCAGAGTGCCATGGCATCACAGCTCACAGCAACCTCAAACTCTTGGGCTTAAACAATTCTCTTGCCTCAGCCTCCCACGTAGCTGGGACTACAGGCACCCACCACAACGCCCAGCTATTTCTTTGTTGTTGTTGTTGTTATTGTTATTGTCGCCATTGTTGTTTAGCAGGCCCTGTTCAAACCCACCAGGTCTGGTGCATGCAGTGTTGCCCTAACCAATGAACTACAGGCACCGAGCCAAGCTGTCAAATGTTCTGATAACACACTGTGAGCACCATGTAAAGAAATGCAGTTTCTTTTAAGAAAACAAGAAGACAGCGGAAATCCACCCCTCCCTCTGCAGAAACAACCATAACTGGGAGACAGGAAGAAACCCTGCCGATTGTGTGCAGCTTTTTTACGCACTTTACTGAAGTCTGATCTGCAGACACTTATCACCACCATCAAGGCCACAAACATGTCCATTACGTCCTGAAGTTTCCTCTCACCCCTTTATTACTGATTTTGTTTTCTAGGAACATTTAACACAGATCTACACTTGTGGCTACTTAAAGCACCCACTATGGCACTGCCAGCAACAGGTACCATGCAGAAGAGCAGATCCAGGACTCACCTTGCAAAACAGAAAGGCCCAACGCTTTAACTGTCAACCCTTCCAAGCTCAACCACTGGCAACCACCATCCTACCCTCTGCTTCTCTAAGTTCAACTGGTTTCAATTCTGCATGGAATAAGGATATGCAGTCTGTTTTCTGTGTCTGGCTCATTTCACCTAACATAATGCCAATTGTTAAAAACCTTTATATGCATAGATCTGCACTAGTAAGGTAATTCTTAAATGAGACAGAAACTGCTTAAAACAATCAATGGAACATAATGAAACATGATTTTTAAAATCAAAACCATTAATTTTTCTACTAAAGACTCAATAATCTAACCTTGCGTATGTCATATATCTATCCAAACAAAATTGGCAAGCAGGGTAGCCATGGAGACACTGGGCCTCTCAAAGGCAGGGCCAGCTAGGCATCTTTGCATGGGGTCCCAGTCTGCAAACTGCAGGAAAGCAGGGAAAGGGCTCAAAGCTCAGGCTCCTAAGCCCACCCACCCCTGGCCCCTAAGACTGGAGCTACAGGACAGATACAGGATGCAAGCCAGCCCAGGCCCACATACTGTCCCTTCCACCCTACTCCCCTTCCTTCCCTGAAAGTCCGGTTCAAGCACTACTCTCCCCACTGGCTGCCTGCCCCACCACAAGATAAGTTTCTAGAGGGCAAGGCCTCACACACAGCTGGTGTGAGAAGCTTCCTCATCTGAGCTCCCTGCTGGGAGAAGGGGGCACTCCCCAGTCACAATACCCATGTGGCACAGTTGCCCCAGAAGCTAACAGTAATCCTGGATGCCCCTGCTGGGCACTCTAAACTCTACTGTCACATGGACATCCGGGTCTGCGTAGAAACTGTTAGTGCTACCGAACTGTATCAGGGGTCATACCCAATCATTCATTCATTGACTCCACCACTACCTGTGTCTGGCAGAGTCAGGAGCTGGGATGACAACAGAAGCCCAGAGGATCCCTCTGGCCCCTTTGCGCTTACTCTTGAGGACTGATGGTCAGCCCCCCTTGAAGAAAGGAACAGCCTCCCTATAGAGCAGCTCTGGGTCACAAGGGAGAATCTGCAATCTGCAGAAAGCTGTCCTGGGTGTCCCCAGACTAATCCTTACTCCAGCCACGTCCTTCCTGCTCCTCCAACAAGGTCCACCCCAACCCAACTCTTTCTGCCTCTTTAACATGCAGCATCTCTCAGCTCAGGGCCCACCACTCACTCAAGAATCGAGGCCACCTGACTCCCTCTCCTGCAGCTCACCTATCACCAAGAACTTTCAAGAACACTTCCAAAACCTTCTGGAGTACAGCCCACTGTCCCTAAATCACTCTTTTCACATTGTGCCTCAGGCTCCCTCCTGGGCATCTTCTGCAAGGGTAACCAGAGCCTTGCACAGCCTGACACGCCCCTGGTAGCTCCTCCTGCCCTTGCCCCACCCCCCATACCCCCAAGGAGCTCCATCACCTCACATTCCAGGATTCAGCAGCCTAGTGTCAGGTCTGGAGACGCAGCCATGGTGAGCCTCTCAATCACAGATCACTTCCTCTGGGACCCCTGCTCTGAGCCTCTCACCTGACCAGGTCACAGTTCCCTTTCACAGGCTCCCCAGCATCCTAGATCTCTCAGCCATAGGACTTTCTTCTTAATCAAGAGATGAAGTCTTACTCCATCACCCAGGCCAGAATGCAATGATGCCATCATAGCTCACTGCAACCTTGAACTCCTAAGCTCAAGCAAGTGATCCTCCTTCCTCAATCTCTCAGAGTGTCAGGATCACAGGCTCCTACTACCTAGCCCAGTCTACTGCAGGCCTTCTTGTTCTCATCTTGTACATCATTCCTGATCCATACTATCTCCCCAGGGCCTGGACCTGCTGACATAACCTTTCCTTTCAGAAGCTCTCAGAAGTATCTGTCAAACATTGCCCAGCAGACCACGGGTCATAGCTCCCTCAGGCATCCAGGGACAGGAAGTACTCAGACACTCTTAAACAGGGAGGCCAAGTCATGGCTGTAGCCTCCGTGGGGTCTGCGGAAAGAGAAAAGCGGCAGCACTGTGGCTGCGCGAGAGCTATCTGCTTGGTGCTTTGCCTCTGCAGTCTGCCCTCCACCCTAGAACTCTCATTCAGGGCCAGGCACCAGAAAGACACTCCAACATTCAACCTGAACCCAGGAAGGAAAGTGGAGACAGGCCAGAAAGGAAGAGAAGGCAGCTCCCACCTATAACCACCAGCAGAGGAACCACAGGCAGTTTGCTTGCAGACCCCACCCTATGATCCCTTTCCTGTCCACACCTAGACCCCTGTCTGAACCCTATCTAGCCACAAAGCCTCACATCAGGACCACCTCCTAGAAGGGACACATTCAGCTTCCCAGGCCTCTGACTCCCAGGTCATTTGCTTCTGCTGAGGGCAACTATATTTCTAAATCTACTCTCCATGCCCTCCCCATCCTATGTTTAAAGTGATAGGTACTTCCAGGCTGGAAAAACATCTGTCCCTCCAGACATATGTAAAGGGTTAGGGCTTCCAGTCCAACACAGGAGACCAGGCAAATGCACTGGCCTACCATCCTGCCTGGGAGCCATGGGGCCAAATGCAGCACCAAACAAAGCCCTGAGGGTGCAGAGGCAAGAGGGAGGAGATGCATGTGCTATGCATCTAGAAGGCAGAAAGCAGACAAGGCAGATCAGGCAAGGGGACAGGACGAAGAAGCAGCAGCCTACAATCTGCCATGAAGGGCTGCAGGGCAGGGACAGCAGAGTGGGGCCAGGGAGCTGAAGGCCTGGGCCAGGGCTGGGACAGGCTCAGTGAACTGTAAGGGTGAGGGTAAGAACTAGAAGGGGGCCTGGGCTTAGATAAGATAAATGCTCTGGAATTAGACAGCACTAGTAGAATAAGGGGTGATGGCTGCACAACTATATGAGTACACTAAACACACTAATTGTACACATGAAAAGGGTAGATTTTATGGTATGTGAATTAAGTCTCAGTAAAGCAATTCTTTAAAAAAAAAAAAAAAAGAAGGGCAAACTGTGAGGTTGTATTTGGAACCACAGACCCAGAGACTCTTCCCTCCCACCTACCCCTACCCAGAGCATGGGCAGTCTCAAGTTTCCCACTAGGGAAATCCAAACAGTTCCATGTCTCAAGAGGACAATCTCGGGGAAGCACAGAAACTGAACCCCTGAGTGAAGCCCTCCTCATTTAGGAAACTAGGAGGCCTGTGAACTGTTGAGCCTGTTGGCTAACAAGGACCTATCTTCCCATAAAAGAGCAAATTCAGAAAGAATTCCCACCTGGAGCAAAGAGGCCAAGGAAATGGAAATAAATCTAGAAACCACAAGAGAACTAGAGAAAAAAGAAAAAATGGGGAGAAAAACCACCTAGGAGTCAATGTCCTCAGATTTAAGGAGATATACCCAACAAATAAGAAAGGGCTCTTAGACACTACAGGTAAATACTTACAGTTTTCAAATTCAACAACAAGAAGGAAATAAAGGAAATCGCCCTGATGCCATAGCAAAAAGATACTTTTGTTTAAAAAGGTGACCTATGAAGAAACAATTTGGCAGATTAGACTAACAAACACAGACAGTGGCTATCATTTCAAATACCCAACCCTAGTCCACTGAATCTTTACAACGATATTACATAGCAGAGACAATCATTCTTGTTTTATAGATGAAAAGACTTAGACATAGAGAAGTTAAGTAATAAGCCTCCCAGAAAGAGAAAACAGAGGAAATAAACAGGTGGAAGGAAACCATCAAAGAAACAGAAACTTTAGAGAGCTAAAATAAAGGAACCAAAAGTCACAGAACACAATCGACAACAATAAAAATCCCATAGTATCTTAATGTCCTAACAAACGCCTTAAATACTTTTATAGGGAAAAAAAAGGTGGTGCCTGTAGCTCAAGCGGCTAGGGCACCAGCCACATACACCAGAACTGGAGGATTGGAATCCAGCCCCGGCCTGCCAAACAACAATGACAACTACGACCAAAAAATAGCCGGGTGTTGTGGTGGGTGCCTGTAGTCCTAACTACTTGGGAGACTGAGGCAAGAGAATCGCTAAAGCCCAGGAGTTAGCAGTTGCTGTGAGTTGTGATGCCATGGCACTCTACCCAGGGTGATAGCTTGAGGATCTGTCTCAAAAACAAACAAACAAAAACAGGTCATGTGTAATGGAATGAGAACCTGGTGTCATAGACTCGTCAGAAGATGGCGAAGCAGCATTTGCAAAGCCCTTATCCGGAATGCTTGGGATCAAAAGTGTTTTTTTTCAGACTTTTGAATATTTGCATTCCATCAGCATCCCTAATCTGAAAATCCTAATTCCAAAATGCCCCAATGAGCATTTTCTGACACTCAGCATAGGGCAATAAATAAATCGCCCTCGCCGAGAACACCAGAGAAAAGGCCCAGGGTGATGGCTAGGTGGCTCCCAAAGGGTTCACTTTGACTAAAGAAGTCAGAAAAAACCAAAATGAAATATTCAGGGGGGGAAAAAAAAAAAAGCCAAGTATAAAAGCTAACACTTATAATCCCAGCTCTCTGGGAGGCCAAGGATTGCTTGAGGCTCGGAGTTCAAGGTTGCAATGAACTATGATCATGCCATTGCACTGTAGCCTGAACTGCAGAAAGAGATCCTGTCTCTTTACAAGAAAATAAAAATAACAGGCATATCAGGGACAAGGACTCATAGGGTTGAACTCATTCCTTCATTCAGTAAACACTTAGTAAGCACCTACTCTAGCCCGACAGGCACCAAGCATGTAGCAGCAAACAAAACTGACACAAATCTCTTCCTTGGAAGGGACAGACAAGATAATACATATAACATGTTACGATGGTGCAAGGAAAAAATAAACCAGAAAAAAGTCTAGAAGCATGTAGGTGTATTGGGCAAAGAAATTGCAATTTAGCCCCAGTAGCCAGAGGCCTCCCTAAAAAGAGTGCTATGGGACTCTCCCATGAAGGGTCTCAAAGGTAAACAGGCTCATATCATCTGTTCAAAGGGACAAAGACAACTAAAGCAAGAGCAAGTTACTGGACTGTTACAGTCCGGTGAGTTAGGATCGCACCACTGTACTCTAGCCTGGGCACAAAGCAAGAATTTGTTAAAAAAAAATAGTAACAACAATATATAAAATAACACAATCCAGAAAGGGCTAGAAAGACTGCCCCAGGTGGTAGAACTAGTGAGCAAGTGGGGAACAGCAACTTTGTACCTTACATGTTTCTGTTTGATATGTGATAATGTGTGTGTATTTGATATAAAAGATACTTCTGAAGTACAGCAAGTATCATTCTTAGTCCAGCAGAGTTTTATTCAATCCAAGAAACAGGGAATTTAGTGTTTACTCTTTGTTACATCTGATGAGGATACTCTCTGCATACTAGCCTCTGCACAATGGCTGCAGGGACAGACTTTACAACCAACAGGGTCCAGCTACTAGTCTAAGGGCTGCCCATAAACTGACACTTGAGGAGAGTGAGCCTTAGCCATCACCCCATTTTTCAGGTACCTGGGGCTTGGAGAACATGCCACTTTTATGTGACCTCAAAGCAGGTGGCTGGGCTGCTCTGCACAAAGCACACCGCAAAGTGAAAGTGTGATTAATGCAGACCACCATTCATGTTACTGCCAGAAGCTGCATGGTTACTGACAAAGGTAGGAATGAAGACGAAATAAACAGTTTCAAAGTGGATGGGACTCATCATCCCAGGCCCATCCCAGTGCTTCGCAGATGGAGGGAAGGGGAGTAGATGAGTGAGAGATACAGTGAGGAAGAGCTGGAGTGAATGCTGCAGGAGACAGCCAGGCCCAGATAGAAGAGAGGAGGGCAGCCAAAGCAAGCAAAGGTGAGGCTTCTTCAAGTGGGCGTGGCCCTACACCAATAAAAAACAGGAGGCCACAGGGATGGTGCATACCCACAGACTAGCCTGCTCACCCTCCTTCAAAAAGCACAGGCAGCTGGCCTGCCCCCCAGCTGTAAAGAGGGCTGTGGTAAGAACGAAACATGATCCTGCATATAAAAAAAGCTGAGCAGGAAGTGCTTGAGAGATGCCATGTGTTGTTATTACTAAGAGGTGCTTTATAAATATCTGCTTTTGTCAAGGACCATAGCTACAATCCTCTAAAAGGCTTAGAAAAGAAAGAAGGAAAGAGGAAGAAGGTAAGGACTCAGGAAAGGAAAAACAAGGAGTGAAGGGAATAGCTGAAGGCTGATGGAAGGAACCCAAAGAAAAAGAAACAGCTCCTACATCACTAAGAACCTTAGGTGGGCATCCCTTCGGAACCACGAGTCTCTATTTCCATAGCATGTGGCACTTCACCACTAGACTGTGAGCCACTTGCAGGCACAAGGCCAGCATCCCCAGAGCTTCAGCAAAGGACATCATGCTTATGCCCAGCTCAGCCCCCATCACCCCCAGGAACCACCTGGACCAGCAGCCCAGCACAGCAATTCCCTACTGTGAAGCACTTCAATACGGTAAGCTCGTCATTCTTTTATCAATACATACATTGGGGAAAATATTTATTGAATTTCTGTGACATGCTGGGCCTGGGCTTCTCACTGGGGACTCTGGAAAATCAGACATGGTACTGGCCCCACAGAGCTCCCAAGACCACCAACCTTGTTCCAAATTCTCCACCCTACATTCCCCCAAGGTCACTTCCCCAGGAAGTCCCTCTAACAATAAACTGGGTGAGTTCCCGCCTATACACTATCAGATTGAGCCCTCCAGAGAGGCCTGAACCTCTATGACCCTGGTGATGCTGGGGATATGTGACTAACCTGTGCTCCAACGTCAGCGTGAGGCCTGAAAATGGGGAAGGAGACACGTAGGAGACAAGACAGCGGGGGACAATCTCTGGTGATTCCTTCAACCCCAAGTATTAGGAATTCTTAAAAAATGGTGCCCCCAACAGACTCAGGCCCAGTAAACAACTTCCTGTTTACTCACCAGCTAGGTTAGGACACCCTTCCCACCCCCTCAGAGCCCAATTCTAAATGATGACATGACAGATAGCCACCACCTCCCTTCAGTTTTCCTGCAACAGCTGGATGAGGAGTAGCAGCTCGAATGCCCTTACCCCAGGGAGGAGCCAGAGCCTCCCGGCATGGGGCCCTGCTATTCCTAGGGTTAGGCAGGGACAGGACTCTGCAGGAGTGAAGCCATACTGGTCAGTGCCACAGGGACTCAAGGCTGGGAGCTACTCACCACGTCTGGGCTTGGGGAAGCTGTCATGCAGCCAGAAGACCACCTTCTCCACGAAGTGCTGGATCTCACACTGCTCAGGGCCACGGACAAACACCATCCAGTCGTGGGTGAACCCCTCCGTGGTGGGCTTCTTACGCAGTTGGGCACGGTGCCCCAGCTCTAACCTGACCTGGACAGTGCACTGGAGGGAAAGAAAGGTGGGAACAGGGTCAGTACGAGGCCTGAGGCAGGGGACGACCAGCTATCCTGCCACCTCACCTGTGGAGCACTCTCAGTGCTGGCCACATTCAATACAAAGACTCTGTAAGAGGCAATATCCTCCCAAATCAGTAAAGAGAATAGGCATAGCTTGTGAGAGACTTGCAGTACGCCACGCATACCCTCTGCCTTCTCCCCTCAGCAAGCCCACACAAGCCCTATGTCTCCTCTCTCCCATTCCCAACTCCATCTCACCCGCACAGCCTCCTGGCTGGTCACTCCAATCAGCCCAGCTCATGCCTGCCTCTGGGCCACAGCACTTTCTGTTCCTTCTGCCATGGATGCTCTGCCTGGACCACCCATACTTCAGCTTCTGCTGTCCCTGAGCTCTCAGCTTGACTGTCACCTCCACAGGGAAGCCTTCTCAGCCACCTGATCTGAGAGAGTCCCCACCACCCACAGCACTCTCATCACCACAGCCCTTCTTCTTCTGAGCACTCCTCACCATCAGAAACCACCCTGGTTGGTCAAGCATAGTGGCTCACGCCTATAATCCTAACACTCTGGGAG
>CAUYQV010071632.1:0-18497 GCA_963574575.1 Galagoides demidoff | reverse complement strand
AATAGTTTTGAAATGTACCATTGCATCTTGCACATTAGGTGAGGTCCCCCCAAATACCCTTCTTACTCCCATGTCCCCCATCCCCTCCCCTCTCTCTCCTCTTCCCTTCTACTTTTTGGGCTATAGTTATGTTTTGCCATTTGTATGATTGTGTAGGTGGTTATATATTAATTTCATAGTAATATTGAGTACATTGGAAACTTTTTTTTACATTATTGGAATACTTTACTAAGAAGAATATGTACCAGCTCCATCCAGGTAAACATAAAAGATGTGGCGTCTCCATCTTTTTTATGGCTGCATAGTATTCCATGGTGTACATACACCATAATTTGTTAATCCATTCATGGGTTGATGGGCACTTGGACTGTTTATATGTCTTGGCTATTATGAATTGGGCTTCAATAAACATTCTGGTGCAAATGTCTTTGTTGTAAAATAATTTTTGATCATCTGGGTGTATACCTATTAGAGGAGTTGCAGGATCAAACAGTAGGTCTACTTTTAGTTCCTTGAGTATTCTCCAAACTTCTTTCCAAAAAGGCCATATTAGCTTGCATTCCCACCAGCAGTGTAGAAGTGTTCCCTTCTCTCTGCATCCACGCCAACATCTGTAGTTTTAGGATTTTGTGATGTGGGCTGATCTTACTGGAGTTAGATGACATCTCAAAGTGGTTTTTATTTGCATTTCTCTGATGATTAAGCCTGATGAGCATTTTTTCATATGTTTGTAGGCCATGTGCCTGTCTTCATCAGAGAAGTTTTCTGTTCAAGTCTCTTGCCCACATAGAAATAGGGTTATTATTTTCTTGTTGATTAGTTTGAGTTCTCTATAGATTCTAGTTATCAGACCTTTGTCAGAAGTGTAAAGTGCAAAAATCTTCTCCAATTCTGAAGGCATCTGTTGGCTTTACTTACTGTGCTCTTGGCTATGAAAAAAATTTTTAGTTTGATCAGATCCCAGTAATGTATTTTTGTTGTTGCTTCAATTGCCCTGGGGTCCTCCTCATAAAATACTTTCCCAGGCCAATTTATTCAAGTGTTTTCAGTGCACTCTCTTGTAGTATTTTTATAGTTTCATGTCTTAAGTTTAAATCATTTATCCAGTGAGAGTCAATTTTTGTTAATGGTGAAAGGTGGGGGTCTAGTTTCAGTCTTCTACAGGTCTCCAGCCAGTTCACTCAGCACCACTTGTTAAATAGGGAGTCTTTCCCCCCACTGAATATTTTTGATAGGCTTGTTGAAGTTCAAGTGATGATAAGTAGCTGGGTGCATCTTTTGGTTCTCTATTCTGTTCCATACATCTACTGCTCTGCTTTTGTGCCAGTACCATGCTGTTTTGATCACTATGGATTTATAGTATAGCCTGAAGTCTGGTAACGTGATACCTCCTGATTTGTTCTTATTTCTGAGTAATGTATTTGCTATTTTAGGTTTTTTATGATTCCATATAAAATGAAGTACTATTTTTTCAAGTTCTTTGAAGTATGACAATGGTGCTTTAACAGGGATTGCATTAAATATATAGATTGCTTTGGGTAGTATGGACATTTGAACAATGTTGATTCTTCCCAGCCATAAACATGGTATGTTTTTCCATTTGTTAACATCTTCAGCTCTTTCTTTTCTCAGAGTTTCATAGTTCTCCTTATAGAGATCTTTCATGTCCTTTGTTAGGTAAATTCCCAGGTATTTCATCTTCTTTGGCACTATTGTAAAAGGAATAGAGTACTTGTTTTTTCACCTTGACTATTGTTGGTGTATATAAAAGCTACTGACTTATAAGTATTCATTTTGTATCCTGAGACACTACTGTATTCCCTGATCACTTCTAAGAGTTTTGAAGTTGAGTCCCTAGAATTTTCCAGGTATAGGATCAAGTGAAGAGTGAGAGTTTGATCTCCTCTGACCCTATTTGGATACTCTTGATCTCTTTCTCTTGCCTGATTGCAATAGCTAAGACTTCCATTAATATGTTAAATACCAGTGGAGACAGTGGACATCCTTGCCTCATTCCTGATTCTAGTGGAAATGTTTTCAGTTTTACACCATTCAATATGATACTGGCTATTGGTTTGCTGTAAATGGCTTCTATCAGTTTAAGAAATGTCCCTTCTATGCCTATTTTCTTAAGACTTCTGATCATGAAAGGATGCTGGATATTATCAAAGGCTTTTTCTGCATCAATTGAGAGAATCATACGATCTTTGGTTTTTCTTTTATTGATGTGGTGTATTATATTTATAGCTTTCCGTATGTTGAACCAGTCCGGTAACCCTGGAATAAAACCAGCTTGATCATGGTGTATAATTTTTTTGATGTTTTGTTGAATCCCATTTGCTAAGATCTTATTCAATATTCTTGCATCGATATTCATTAATGATATTGGTATATAATTTTCTTTCTTTGTTGCATCCTTTCCTGATTTGGGTATAAGGGTGATATTTGCTTAATAGAATATGTTGGGAAGTATTCCTTCTTTTCCTATGCTTTGGAAAACATTGTATAATATAGGTACTAGTTCCTCTTGAAATATTTTATAGAATTTGGATGTGAAGCTCTCTGGTCCTAGACTTCCTAGACTCAATCTTCCTAGAGGTCTGTAAAGCTCATTTGTTCTTGGATCAGGTTTAAGTCTAATATTTCTTTGTTTAGTTTCTTCTTGGAGGTTCTATCCAAAACTGTCAAAGGAGTGTCAAATTCTCCAACTATTATACGGCAGGAAGATATCAAAGATTTTCTTTTTAGGGAGATTTTGTATTGATGATGCTATTCAGTGGTTGATATGGGTCTATTTAAGATTTCTTTCTGGTTGAGTCTAGGAAGGTGGTATGCTTCCAGTTATTGGTCCATTTCCTTCAGATTGTCATATTTCTGGGAATAGTAATTTTTATAGTAATCATTAAGGATTTTTTGAATGTCTGAAGTGTCTGTTGTTATTTCTCCTTTATTGTTTCTGATAGACAATATTAGAGATTTTGTTATTTTTTTCCAAAAAACAACTTTTAGTCTCTTTGCTCTTCTGAATGATCCCTTTGTTTTCAATTTCATTTCATTTTTCCCTAATTCTGGTTATTGCTTTTCTTCTTCTGGGTTTGGGATTGGAATGTTTTTCTTTCTCCAGTTGCTTGAGGTGACCCATTAAGTTGTTGGCCTCCTCTTTTACTGTTTTCTTGATGAAGGCTTCCAATGCTATAAATTTCCATCTTAGGACTGCCTTTGCAGTATCCCACAGGTTTTGATAATTTGTGTCTTCGTTTTCTAATTAGTTCCAAAAATCTGGTGATTTCCTTCTTAATCTCATCTTTGACCCAACGATCAGTAAGCCTAAGATTATTTAGCTTCCATGACTGTTTGAGTATGGAGATTCCCATTGCTGTTGAGTTCAACTTTTATTCCGTGGTGGTCTGAGAAGATACAAGGAATAATTTCTATACTTTTAAATTTGCTGAGGTTCGACTTATGTCCTAGGATATGGTCTATTTTGGAGGATGACCTGTGAGCTGATAAGAAGAATGTATATTCAGTTTTATTAGGGTGAAATGTTCTGTAGAGGTCTATAAAGTCCATTTGTTCGAGCGTCGGGTTTAAGTCTAATATTTCTTTGTTTAGTTTCTTCTTGGAGGTTCTATCCAAAACTGTCAAAGGGGTGTTAAAATCTCCAACTATTATAGTGCAGGAAGATATCAAGTTGTTCATACCCATTAGGGTCTGCTTTATGAATTGAGGAGCATTCTGGTAGGGTGCATAAATGTTCATTATCAAAATCTCTTCATGTTGGGTGTTTCCCTTGACAAATATGCAGTGACCTTCCTTATCTTTCTTTATCTTTGTTGGTTTAAAGCTAATTGTATCTGCTACTAAAATTGCAGATTTTCTGGTTTTTTTCTGGTTTCCATTTACCTGTATTATACAAGTCCATCCCTTCACCCTGAGTCTATTTTTATTCTTTAAGGTAAAGTGAGATTCTTGTATAGAACAGATGTCCGGTCTGAGTTTATGTATCCAGTCAGCCAGCCTGTGCCTCTTTAGAGGACAATTTAAACCATTCACATTAATTGAGAGAATTGATGAGCCTGGTTGTATTTTGGGTGTCATGATTTTCAGATGTCCAGTGGACATTTTTAATCCTTTCACCACTGTGGAAGTTGGGTTTTGTTCAAACAATTTCTGGGTGAGATTACTTTGGAGGTAGAGCATTGGGCACGTCATTGTGGAAGATGGATCTGAGAATATCCAGGACAGCTGGTTTAGTTATGGCAAAATTCTTTAACATGTCTATGTCATTAAAGTATTTGATTTCTCCATCACAAATGAAACTTAGTTTGGCTGGATAGAGGATACTGGGCTGGAAGTTGTTTTGTTTTAAGAGATTGAAGGTTGATGACCATCTTTTGGTTTGAAACATTTCAGCTAAGAGATCTGCAGTTATTCTGATATTTCTCCCTTTGTACGTGATGCTTTTCTTATGTCTGGCTGCTTGCAGAATTTTCTCCTTCATCTTCACTTTGGCAAAGTTAATCACAATGTGTCTAGAAGATGCTTTATTTGGATTGAGTCTTGCTGGGATTCTGAAACAGTCTGCTATTTGAAGTTCTGAATCTCTTCCAATGCTTGGGAAATTCTCCTTCAAAATCCCTTGGAGTAGAGCATGTGTACCTTTAGGACCATCCTCTTCTCCTTTGGGAATTCCTATAAGATGAATGTTTGATCTTTTTGAGTGATCCCACAACTCTCTCAGGGAATGATCAGTTTTTGCTCTCCATTTGTCTACCTCGTTGAGTATTTGGGAATGTTCAAAAACTTTATCCTCAGTTTCAAAAATCCTTTCTTCTGCCTGGTTAACTCTATTAGTGAGGGATTCCACTGTATTTTGGACCTCCTCAACTAACTTTTCATTTCCTTGAGCTCTGATATCTCTTTTCTCATTATGTCCATATCTTGGGTGACTTGAGACAACTTTAGAACTATTCTTTGGAATTCAATTTCTATCTTTTCCTCCATTCTATTTATCTTATTTGCAGCCCATATTCTGAATTCAGTTTCTGACATTGCTGCCATTTGTCTATGCATGGCATCTTCAGTTGTATCTTCTTTGTCATTTCTTAGGAGGTTGATCTACTCTGGTTATTCATGTTACCAGAGTTCTTCTGTTGAGTCCATGCCATGTTTGTTTTCTACTGTTTGTTTATTTGAACTGGTAGGGTGATTGAATTGGGCTTCCTAGGTAGTAGAGATAGCCCCTTACCAAAGCCCTACGCTTTGTAATTGTGGCTTATCTCCTACAACCTTAAAAAGGCCCCTTTCAAAGATTTGACTGGAGTCTCTGAGAACCTACTTGGTGAAATAGTCCAGGCTAGCTCTGTTTTGATATCAGTCAACCTCTACCCTATCCTAAGAAACCACTCTATTAGATTTAAATCTCGACTGTGAAGAGATACAAATAGCTATGGCACCCAGTCCCCACCCTTCAGTTCTTTTCCACTATAGAACTTCAAAGTTCAACCTCAGAATGTCCCACAGTAGATAGCCCCAGATATGGGCTCCAGCCAAATTGTCTCTGGCAGTGAAAACCCTGCCCTACAGAGAGAGGTTCAAGGACAATTCAAAACAAAGGGATTCAGAGCACAATCGGAGCCAGGGAGTCACATTCCCACCTGCCAGACTCAGTCCACACTATTTTCTGCTTCTCTGCTCACAGGCCCAGCTGGAGCCAGGGGTAAAGTCCCTACCTACTAGTCTCAGTCCACACACCACTAGCCTCTGTCATGGAACCATGTCCCCTCTTGCCAGTCACTGTCCACTGCCTGACAAGTCTCTGTTTGCAGGCTCTGTTGGAGTCGGGGCACCAGGCCTGCCCTCTGGTCTCAGTCCACACACAGCTAACCTCTCCTTACCAGAGCAGTTGGAGTGAGGGGATCATGCCCTACCTTCCAGTCTCAGTCCACTGCCTGGCAGGCCTCTGTTCACGGGCTCTGTTAGAGTCAGGGCACCACACTCTGCCCACAGGTCTCAGTCCTCACTGGGTAAACCTCTGCTCACTAGCCTGGCTGGAGGCAGTAGAGTATGCCATAGCCCTCAGGGCTTGTTTCACACCCAGTAAACCACTGCTAGAGGGTTCTATTGGAATCAGGAGACCATGCCTTTGCTCTCAGGTTGCAGTCCACACCTATTAAGCCTCTGCTTGCAAGCCCAGCAGGGACCAGCCTTGTCTACCAACTTAGTCCACATGGGGCAACCTCTCTCCACAACAAGTCTAGTTGTGGGTGCTGTTGGAGACAGGAGTTTTGTACCCCCTTCCACAAGACACAGCCCAAACCAAGGGTCAGCACTACCACTCACAGGGCATAGTCATAACCAGGGGATTGTTCCTTCTCCCACCCAGTGTCCCTTTCTTCCCACACTCTTTTTCTTCCCCATTAGTCACAGATTCCATCCTGATGGTTGGTGGTCCACATTATGCCCAGGTCTCTCAGGACAAAACCAAACACTCTGTGCTCTGCAGGGGGCAGAGATTTAGACCACCATGCAAGGGGGAAAGGGTGGACTGGGAGTTTGGACTTGTAGGGGAAAATATCTGTTCAATTTTATGCCTGATGGGGTGATGTCTAGGTTTATAAGTGGGACATCCTAGATAAAAAGATCTGGAGTTTAGCAGCTCGCTCCATCGAGCTAAAATGAGAGGTCTTTTATTCCCTGCTCATTGGCAGATAGCCTGTGGCAGGCCTCCTGCTTGGGGGAGGGGTCTCCCATCCTCTACTCAATAGGCTTTGTACCTGTAATTTGTTTGTTTGAATGCTTTTCCTTGGAGTTACAGCTTACCAAACTTCTTTCTTGGCTCAACTCCCATCTTTGTCTTCGTAGAGTCTGATTCCATGTAGTTTTTCTTCCTTTTCTCAGGAGCCTCTGATAAGGGTTGCTACTAGTTGGCCATTTTCCCAGAATTCCTACAATTTTTTAAAAAATGAACTCACTTCTCACTTCTCCTGCAAGAATTTAATTCCTTGACTTCAGCATCTTATTCTCCCTGCTGTACTTTGATGATCAACAATGTTTTTCCCACTTGGAAAGCCCTGGGGGTGGACAGCCACATCTGTGCTCATTGAGACAGAACTGTGATTACCCACGAGCACCCATGAGGCTCTGCACTGTGATTTGTTCAACACAATGGAAGAGGTGGGTGGAGAACAGTAGAAAGGCTAGAAAGGTCAGGAATGTTTGCATTTGGCCATAAGTTATCACTACTTCCAGGTTTTTGTAGGCTTGATATCATGTCACAATATCCACATCATGTTTCACAGGACAAGGGAGTCACAGAGGATGTATTAGGAGTCAGCAACCTTTTTAAGTGAAGGGCCAGGACAAATATTTTACTTTGTGGTCAGGACTACTCAACTCTGCTATTGTAGTACAATAGACAAAACATAAATAAATAGTCATGGCTGTGTTCCAATAAAACTTTATTCCTAAAAGTATTTCTTGGGCCATACTTGTCAATGGGCTGTAATTTGCTGACTCCTAGGTTATATGCTGAGTACCACAGGCCCCTTTATCTTGAAATCAAAGGTAAATCATATTGAAAGAACATGAGAACCAGGACTCAGGAGACTGAACTACAGTGTGGCAGTTTTCACGGGGGGAGATGGTTTTTATTATTAGTTTTCTATAAGAAATCCAGCAATCCTGCAGCTGGGCATATATCCAAAGGAAAAGGTAATTTAATAAAAAGGACACCTGTGCTGGAATGTTCATAGCACAACTCAAACCAAAAAGATGTGGAAACAATCCAAGTGCCCATCAATACAGGAATAGATTAATACAGTGTAGTGTATGCACAGTGAATAACCCCACTCAGCCACAGAAAATTGGAGATGTAGGACATTCTGTGCCAACACAGATGGAACTGGAGACTACTCTTCTCAGAGAAACTTCACAGGAATAGAGAAACTAAAACAGGTACTCAGTACTGAGCTGGGACTGATCGAGCCACACTTGAGTGCACAAACAGAAGTAAATCACGATGAAAATCAAGCTGGGGAGGGGGAGATGAAGATGGGCAAATTCTGGGAGTGGTGTACACTGTCTGGGTAGGAGGCACACTTATAAAATTTGACTCAGTTTGTGTGAAAACAAAGTATGGAAACGAAGCATATGTGCCCCTAATATCTTGAAATTAAACAAAAGATTTCTAGGGTGGGTATTATTAATTCACTATCTTCCCAGTTTTTAAAAAAAAAAGACAAAAATATCACATCCTTTCTTAAATTTTTATTCTTCATCATTTTTATTATCCTATATCTAAGTGATCCAGAGATTTTATTAGTTTACCCTCTAAAATGTATCCTGCATTTACCTGTCACCTTCAGGCTTCACCATCAACACTATTCTTAGGCCATTATGTTTTCTCACTGGGTCACTAATTGTTTTCTAAGTAACCTTCCCGATTTTATGCTCAGTCCTTGTTTATCCAGCAGCTAAAGGCATATTATCAAAGTGACAATGAGATGACATTACGGAGTCCCTAAAATCCCACACTGACTTCCCATTGCACTCAGAATAACCCTAAGCAGAATAAAAAGAAAAAAGAAATTTTGCTCCATTTTTTTCCTAGCAAGTAGATTTAGAAAAGCTATAAAGTCATAAGTGAAATAAAATGGTAGCAACAATATCCTATGGGGCACAGAAATTTCCTTTCTGAGGAAATATTTGAAAACTAAGAATCCCTAAAAAAGCCACTGTAAGTAGGGCTGGGAGCCACAGGAAGAGCAAAAGTAACGTTCTTCAAAGACAGCTGCTGTGATTTCTGCACTCCTGTGCATGAACGTTACCCTTCTATCAATACGTGCAGCTCATTTTTACTCTGTGGAATTCAGGCTGCCTTTAATCAATATATGATTCTGGATGTATATTGGACTTCCTTGGCTAAAGCATAATATACAATGACTATTTGAGGAAAGATGTAATCAAAAAGTTTGTGGGATTAGGATTATAGAGGCCTCCTAAGTAATGTGGTTCATTCAGGGTTCTTGATTTTAAATAATAGAAACCAGTGCTGGGCACCCATTGAGCACATAAATTCAGGAGTTGTTTGGCAGTGCTGGGCTCCTTATGCTGACCACCAAGCCTGTTGACCAGTTGCGACAGTCGTTGGGTGCTCCCATTACAGAGGTTCTATTGCATTTAACTCTTCCCTACATGATGGAAGATGTGAAGCAACGATTCAATGTCTTGAAAGTATTAAGAAAAATAACCAGAGTTACATTTTCAACATCCAAATTCCAATTTGATTGATGATTTCAGCAATTTTAAGTCTCTCCTCCTCCCATTTTCCACTGTGTCATAGGTATGAAAGATATCAGGACCACATAGATTTCCCCTCTTCCCTGGTTCACATTAAATGATAGAGAAATTAAGTGCTGGAGAAATTGTGAGACTTGTCCAAGTGCTTCCCCTGAGCAGCTGGTAGGGCCTAGACATTGGCCCATGTGTCTACCTCCACCCCACACCCCGCCCAGCCTGCACTCTGAAGGCAGAGAGGGGCCCTGCAGTGTTCACCCCCCACCAGGCACAAGTAGTCACAATGTGGCCACAGACTTAGAGTCAAGGAAGTAAAGATTTTAAGTGTCCCTTAAAATATTTTGGGTAGGGATATAGTGACTATGTTAGGAATGTCAGTGACAGATATTCTTCAGGTTGTGACTAACGCTGTGAAAACCTCACTACCACTATGATGTTACACATAAGCACCAATTGTTCTTCCTAAGCATAGTTGTTGACAAAATTGAAATCCTGTTTTACATAACAGTCTCTGAGACTCCCCAAAGGATCTCTAAAAAGCACTTATGTTTTCTGCTTTGAAAAATATCAACAAATAGAAAGTGTGTAGTTAAAAAACTAAATTTTGTCATATTAAAATCTGCCAAACAGGAATTTTTTCTTCTAAAAAATCTGAAGTGTATCATTCACTGTAAAAACTTAGTCACAGAAGGGCGTGTGGCTGCCTGCAGCCTTATTTCTCTCTGCTAAGCCTTGACTGGTTGCCCAAGTAATAGTTAAACTACACAAAGGCAGCAAAACAGTGAAAACACATTTAAGAAAGGAAAATCCTGTATAAAAATTGTAATAATCAAGTTGCATTTGACTTCTCCAATTACGAGAGCTATAAGATACAGGAAGATGAGATAACAAATGTTATTTTTATATTTTGAGTATTACAATTTTAATACAGTTTTTTCCCTTTATTAAAATATATATACATTGTTTTGGCATCCTCTGCATATAACCTGCAGTTAATTACGTGGTAATTAACACATGTATAGGTACACATGGTCGCAGAAAAATGGTTGTGTTCAATTATTTAATTTAAAGGTCAAAGCTTTCTATATGAGACTCTCACAAAAGGTATTGACATCATAAATATTCAAAATATTTTATATTTTGATTGAAGCAAGCAATTTATGTGTTAATTAGTCTAAGTGGGTGCACTCTGGAATTCTATGCACATGTTACACTGATCAGTCTGAATGTCCTTCCCTGGGTACCAACTAAAACTCACAAGCTAAGTTTGAACTTGTGTCACATGGACTCAGTTCAGCAGACTGTCTCGCTGTATGGGCTGTGGCTTGAATGGGGCACAGGATCTACAAGATAATTCCTAAGCAGCCATGTTGGGAGATGAACCATATGGATAGATCAATAGTCTTAAAAGGAATTGAGGAAGAGAGCCCATCCTCATTTTGCCCTTCTGCCTTCTGCTGTGTGAGGACACAGCAAAAAGGCTCTGACCTGGTGCTAGCACTGTGATCTGGGACTTCACAGCCTCCAGAGCTGAGAAGGAAAGAAATATCTATTCTTTATAGACTGTCCATTCTCAGGTGTTCTGGTACCACCGCCCAGAGTAGGAAAGACAGTAAAATGTCCTTCCACAGGAAAGGTTTTTGTTCTTGTTTTATACACATAGATATTAGAAGTAACTGGTGTTAATATTTGTACAGGAAAGTCCTAGCCATATAAACAGACATAAATATTAAAATACCACCAAGGCAAACACTTTCCCCAGGCCAAAGATACAAATATTTGTTGGAGAGCATTGACATATCCGGGAGGCAATACATATATATGTGTGTGTGTTATTCATTTTCTTTAATAAAATTACTTGGCTCTCTAAGATATCATGTAATTAGAGATCTGAGATATCCATTTTAAAAAGAGAGCATAATTCTGCAGAACTGAAAGAGCTGAGGAGAAATTTGAAAGATCTTAGGAACGGCTTAGAAAATGGACAAGAGAAGGATGAAGAAAAGAATGAAGTTGATTGGGGCCAGGTCGTTGTGAGGCCAGTGGGTGTTTTCTATGAGCCTTGTCTAGAGAAGCAGTTCACAGGAATCGGGGATTACTGGGTGAGTCCTGAATTCCAGTACTGTGGTAAATGTTGATTATCCACCACCCCAAATTGCTCTGTAACCTACTGATCTCTCAGGATTACAGATGAGGAAATTAAAGATGTGTTGAGTCACTTGGCCAAATGAAGAAATTCCGCAGTGAATCCATTCAGGGACAGGGCTGCAAAACCCGTGTTTCCAGGTCAATGGTTTGTTTCTCCATCCTCTGAACCTTGGGAGAAGTCATCTCCCTTCAGTATCTTCACCGAAATCATGATAATATTTCTGTAACAGGGAACCGCTACAGCCAGGGTCTATACCAGGGTGCCCTGGGTAAGGACACGTGCCTCCCAGCTCAGGAGCAGACAGGAAGAGAAAGCCGCCATGCCTCGTTTTCACCTGTCCCTGTCACCACCTCCCTAAACACAAAGGGTATATGACTGTGAGGTAGCAGGTGGAGTAACCACAGAAAGCCCAGTTAGAAGAGGGGAAACTGAAGGTGGGCAGTGGGAAAAGGTCCCTGGCCAGTCGGCCCCCAGGAGGAGCCCCTGCCCTGGGAGAGGGGAAGTTCTCACTGAGGCCCTGACTCTTCTCCCTGAGTGGGACTGTCTTCCTGTCCTCTCTGTTGCCCAGCTTCACTCCCTGGGAGACCATTCCTTGTTCCACGTCCCTATGACTTATCTCGCTGAATGCTGAAGAGCACCCTCTCTGTGGTGCGGACTTCACAGACCACTCGTTTGGGCCTCTGGACATAGGTTCAGTGTGTGGCAGCCGTCCCAAGCTCCTCCTTTTGTTGGCAGTACTGTTGTCTACAAACCTATAACTGGCACCGTGTCTTTCAATCACTTTCTATGACAGCTAATGCACCAAGCCCTTTGTTAGACATCATTCTCAAACCTGATTTGTTTCATTATCTGCTCATGCCAACCTTAAAAGAAAGAAAAAATAATCTTACTAAATGCATTGGGTTTACTTGGGAGATCATAATCAATCTGGAATGACAAGCCATCGGTGTATTGGGTGAGGAAGGCTAAAAGGGAGTTTTTATTAGCAAAAAGAGATTCACATAAGCTGCTTAGAACCAGAGTTCATTGGTTCTGGTGGTTCAAAACCAAAGTTTTATCAGTTCATTGGCCATACCATTACTGGATAGGTGTTGTTTCAACAATATCTTATCTGAATTCCTGAACTCCTAAAGAATACTGAAGTCTGTGCCTTATCAAAGGAGGAGACAGGTGAAGGGGAGACATTTAGAATGTCATCGGAAACAAGTACCTTGAACAGGTAAGCATAACCACCCCCCAGCTCCTTTGGGGTTCAGCCCTATTTTGTCTGGATGTGACAAAAGAGATTTCGTCTTAGTATTTGCAACTTTCACCCTCGTCTCTGAGTTTCTTTCCCTCAGCTGGACATCGGCCCGTTGAAAGTCTCAGGCTGAGTCTCGCAACCCCATAGCCCAGTGTGATCTCTTCGGGTGGAATTGTGACGGGCGTTTTGTGCTGTGTTCAAAACTTTATCAATAACACTTTGAACCTTTTGAAACCAATAAATAGAAACATAAACACGTGAGGTCCCAGATTTCTGGATTTTCCCTTCCTTTTCAGTTTTGCTTGATTTTTGTGTGTGAACTCATTTTTAAATCATATTATGCTAAGCATGGATAATAATTACCAAGAAAACACAGACCATTTTCCTCCAGCGCTTCATTGCTGAGGCCATAGGCTCAGTGGGCACCTGGTGTGCCTTCCAAATGGTATAAATAGTACTTTTACTAAATATGTGCAGAGTGTAATATGAATATCTGTATTTCTGACGTCAGTCCTGACTACATTCTGTGGCTAAACCAAAGCCACCTTCCATTTCTAGCATGTTTAATTCATTGCAGCTTTTTCTCAGTTTTTGATCATTCCTTTCCTGGCTTTCTTTTCCCTCAAAACTGTTTTAAGAGTCTACTTAGTATAATGTCGATTTTACCTGTGTGTTTTCTGAGTTATCATTTTCTCTGTTTATCTCTTATCCTCTTCATTATTGTTCATTCTCCTTGCATCTTGGGTGAATATTAGTGGACCCTTCACTTTCAAGTGCAAGAGCGTGGGACAGGGTCACCAGCCGTGTGTCTGGGAGGAGCACGGCCCACTGCCTTTCCAGGTGTGCACAGCAAACTGCCCACTCCCTTCACCCTTGGTTGGTTTTTTTGTTTTTATTTTTACTTCATTACCATGTTTAATGTGGGGTATCAGAGTGGAGAAGGTGTAACAGGACTGCTCCTAATTTGTTGTCCTGCTCTTTCTGCAGCAACTGTGATGTATTTACGAGGATCCTGAAAAACAAAGATATTGAAAGAGATCCCCCAGTCCTAGTACAGAAGTTCATTTAAACTCCAGTATTGCTTGTTTATTCCAAGTGAAAACCGTAAGACCTTGCAACTTTGCATTGGTCAATCCTGATAATTTTATAAAGCTCTGCAATGGTGTCCATGTCTGCTCTCAAATTTTTATACATTATCAGGTGTTCATCAGCTCAGTGCTCGACCCTTAATACAATGATCTCAAGAACACAACTACCAAATTGCCAGTGATCTCAGAAACACGACTACCAAATTGCCATTTTATTCAAAAGAGGTTCTCGTTAGTGAAGCTCACTCTTCACATGGGCCAATTTCATGTTGCCCATCAAGCAAAATGACTTTTTTAATAGAGAGGTTCCTTCACATATTTGAAGAGAAATGTTACCACGTGAAGATTTTTGTGTTATTCCTTCTTCATTTTTACTTAGACAATGTAGTCACAAACCCTCAAGTGCGTTCTCCTTGTGACAGGAGTGACGGACAGTCAAGCCGCCACGTTCCCGTCTGTAATCGCCTCTGTCAACCGCGTGGGAAGGTTCCATCTTGCTCCCGACAGTGGAGTTCTGTGCTGAGCGTGAGTTAGGAGCGGTTTCGCAGATAATCTGCCAAGGATACTTTGATTAAAGGTATTAATATTTTCCACAAATGTTACGTCAAAACATTCTCTGGAGAGAGAAAAAAATAGAAAGATGAAGAGAATGCGTAAAATTATCACAGACTTTAGGCCTGACGTGAAAAGAAATAAAGTTGAAACCCACGTCTCCCCTGTTACAAGGTAAAATATATTTATTTACGTTAACTTGCTTCATCTCAGAAGCGGTTTCTGCCTCGGTCACAGCCTGATGACGAAATCCAACACTTCCACCAGAGCTGAGATCTGATGAGACCAACCTGACAACAAAGGTGATCATTAAACAATTTACAGAGCTTATACTTTCTACCAGGCAAGCCTGTGCAGTGCTCTTAAACAAGTGTCCCTTGTGCTGGTTGAAACTCGAAGCTCCTGAACCACGGCCTCTGCCAGGAGCACGGAGCAGTGTCTGTAAGGCTGAGGCCACACTCAGGCTGCGGGAGGGGGTGGGGGCGGACACAGCTGGGTCGCCATTCTCCCTGTGGTCGTGGGCACTACTCTGGTCATCAGCAAAAACCAAAATAGCACCATTGATAGGAATCATAATAGTCAAGGTTTTTTTGTTTGTTTGTTTTGTTTTTTTAATACAGAAACTCACAGACCTAGTCACTCTTTTCCTATGGTGTCATAAAAGTATGCTTCTGAGGGTACCTGTGTGTTAGACATGAGATAAACTCACTCTAGTGTGTGTTTGCAGGATGGCAGTTTTAATTCTTATTGAATATTCTCTGGTGGTTGGTGCTGGAAGGCTAATGGCTCAATTTACATATAAGTATTACTTTCCAGGAAAATATCTTTGGGATACTGTTTGTGTATCTGCTTCACAATTGTAAGTTGCCCTAGGAAATTCATGCTTAACCAAGAGTGTCTGCTCAATTTTCAGGTAGTGTGTCAGGCACAATGACAAGAAGTAGCTCCTTAATGCTGGTACCGCCAGTCAGTGGTGCAATGGTCACCTCCACCAAACAGCTTGGAAAGTCCTGGGGCAGCACTGACACCGCTGGCCTCACCAGGCCCTTGGCGTCTCCTGCAACACCCCGCGGAAAGGAGACTGGTGATGAGACATAGAGAATCCTAGGACACAGGACACAAGACGTGCTTGAAAATATATTATTAAAATCCAATATTCAAAGCTACTGGGGAGAAACTGTGGGTATGTGGCTTTGGAGGAGTGATGCCATCCCATCCAGAGTGAGGGAGGCCTGGGCTTACCTGACTTTCCCACGAGTATAGTGAACTTCCCAGCCAATGCCAGGTGAGTGTCTGGATCTCAAATGGGAAGCTGCCGTCAGATGGGCTCAAAATGTTAGAGATCAGAGCTTGGGGGTGTGGGGTGGTTGGGAATTGAGGGGTCATGGAGAAGTACCAAATTCTGCGTATGAAACCCTCAGCTGGCTTCGCACTGCATGTGTGTGGTTGGGGCTACAGGAACCCAGAGGGCAGACCAAGGGGCTGCGACCCAGCACCGGACACAGGCTGCAGCCACCTGCACAGGTGACGGAATCGGGCATGGCACACACCAGCGTAGAGGAGCTGGGAACACACCTGAGGCCTTCCCAGCATCAGCCCTCACAAGGTGTAAAGTCAGTCTTTTACAAGGTCAAGGCCATCAGGTAGAGATTTAACTGCCAACCAGAACGAAGCTGAAGTCTGCATAGAAGGATGACAGTGCATCTTTGGCAATGCTCTTAATGCAATAACAAATTAAACAGACGTGTGAAACCAGAGGAGAATGCAAGCCCAGGTGAAAACAAAAAATTGTCGATATAAACAGACCCTCACGTGACGCAAATGTTGAAAAATATCAGCCAAGAAATTTAAAATAGGAATAAAAAATGATCAAGAACTTCCCTGAAATGAATGTGACAAGTAAGCACATGAAGAATCTTACCTAGAAATAAAGTGTAAAAACTGCCAAATACAAATTTTAGAAGTAAAAATACAATATCTGAGATGAAAATAGAATGCTATATATTTATAACAGAAGGGGGACAATGAACTCAACAAATTACCATTAAAACAAAGGAGAAAAGAGACGACATGTTGTACCATCAAAAGGAAGCAAAAAAATTCCTCTGACAAATTAAAAAAGAAATCAAATGATAATATAAAAATAGCATATTCCAGGGCTGACACTAGTCTACTTCATGGGAGTTCATGGGAGAACTGATCCCACGATGTGGGGCATGTGCCACACGGTGCTCCACTGATTCACTCCTCAACACATGAAAGGGGCGTTTTGAAGATTTTTTAACTGATAAAAATCCCTGCACTTCAGAGGGATTATGTGATTTCCCCAATGTCCAATTTTATTATGCAGGGTTTCCGTCTAAGTGTAGCAGAAGAAAAGTGTTTGGTCTTTTCCCTGTAAAATGTGTCCTCCAAATACGTGACAGATTCTAAGCCCAGACCCTTTAGCCACCCAAGGATTTATAAACAAGAACTTACAAATCTCATACACTCAGATCATACTGTTTGAATAATGAAAACATTGAGAGAGTGACGTTTTATGTCTCAGTGGGATCTTTCTGAAAATTATGCTCAGACTTTGCAGAGGGCTTATGCAATTTTTAGGCTTTCGTCTGCACAAAGGAAGTAATTTAAGAAGGAAGATGTGTCTGTATTTATTCTTAAATGCAAAATGATTTGGAGACAGAATATTTTCCTGATCAAGTGTTTTGTGACCTACGCATATATGACCTTACTTTGCAGTTTTAGAGATAATTACCAGAAAGTGTTCTAAAACCACATAAACTAAAAACATACAAGATATAGATTTATCATCACAGTTATTATTATTATTCAGAAGTGAACACAGTGCAAGGATAAAATAGAACATTTATGATTCAAATTGCAAAGTTTACTGGAAAAGTACTTTCACATAATGCTGTTAGGAATGTACATTTAACCATTACTGGGGGAAAGTTTACATATATAATAATAACTTTAAGATGGACATGCACTCATGATGCATTTTATCAAAGAATACTGTGTAAACATTAAAAATGCATAAAAATGATTTCACAGAGTAATTTTATATTAATTAAAATACCAGTGTAAACAAAGACTATCAAAATTTGTATTCTGATAGTATTTAAAATAAGATAGAACACGGCATAACACGCCTCTCAATGATGACATTATGAATGATTTTATGTATTTCATTCAGTTTTACATGAGTCATTGACTCAGTGGTCATCATCGGCAATATCAGCTGTACCATTTTATAATTAAAAACATTAAAATCCCATTCCCCATGAGGCAGTCCATAATATCTTAAGCTTCCTTCATGCACAATGCTGTTCTCGGGACCTTTGATCATTCTTATGAGTAAACCGAAGGCGGTCATCCTAACATGTATTTCAAATACATTAGAAATGAATAAATTAGCATCTCCTAACTTAATTCCTCCGTTAAACCTTCCCGGAATCCTCAGTCTCAGGCAGAATTGACGGCACTTTTATTTCTGCTTCTCAGCTGCCATTTGTGGATACTTTTCTATCCTAATTGCAGTAGCTTGAATTGCAGAGCAGCCGATGGGGAAAGTATCCGTCTCTCCCAACAGCTTCAAAATTCTCAGGAAAGGGGTTATAAAGTTTTTATTATTATATCCTGCAGAAAATCTCTCATGGTACTTTATATACACAGTATATTTCAATAAATTTTATGCTACATTAAAATCTTTCCTTTCTTTATAGAAACAAAAACTTTAGTTACGTGTTAAGATCAAGTAAAAAAGGGAAGTAAATTAAGAATTGACTTAGACTACTCTCTACATTTCTTTCAAATGTGACGAATGTTTTCCTCTTTTGCTTATTTTTTGAATAAAATAGTCTAAGACTAATGGGTGTGTTTCTACCATGTTCTTTTCTCAGAAATGGGATAACACAATATATGTGTCTATTTATTTCTATATAATTTAAGGGTATTTAATTTCATTTCACAGTTTCTCTGTCAAACTAAACCACACTTAGAAGTTGGCCACAGCCCTTCACACCAGTTAAGCTCATCGGTGTTGGTGCTCAATGAATACAATCTCCACTGTCGTCTTCTTTTCATTTTTAAAAAATACAGTTGAAATACACAATTCCAAAATTATTTTTGGCAATGAAGAAATGTTTTTCAGACAAAAACATTC
>CAUYQV010071630.1:0-98370 GCA_963574575.1 Galagoides demidoff | reverse complement strand
GTTTGAGGACCCCTGGGCAAGAGGATCACTTGAACCCAAGAGTTTGAGGCTGCTGTGAGCCATGATGCCACAGGGCTATACCCAGGGCACAAAGTGACACTGTGCCAAAAAAAAGGTCACTTCTCCATTGGAAAAATCTCCTACAATTTAAATTTCTGGGGATTCATTTTCTGATATTCTGTCTAAATAAAAAACTAAAGGCTATTTCAATTTCTTTAGAGGAAAAGAATATAGTACCTTAAGAACAATCCAACCCTTCAAAATGTTCTTCCAACTTCCTAATAATCAAGCAAAAGAAAAGAAAGCCATGGGCGGTGCCTGTGGCTTGGTGGGTAGGGCACTGGCCCCATATACTGGGAGTGGCAGGTTCGAACCTGGCCCCGGCCAAACTGCAATAAAAAATAGCCAGGCATTGTGGTGAGCACCTGTAGTCCCAGCTACTGGGGAGGCTGAGGCAAGAGAGTTGCCTAAGCCCAGGGGTTGGAGGTTGCTATAGGCTGTGATAGCACAGCACTCTACTGAGGGTGAGAAATGTAGACTCTGACACAAAAAAAAAAAAAAAAAAAGAAGAAGAAAGAAAAGAAAGTCAACACTTTGGGAAAAGGATTTGGCATCCTCTATTGAAGGGAGTTGCTAAAATACAAGGTGAAAATTTTCCAACCAAAATTTTCAAAAAGAAAAAAGCCAGTTTTCACTAATCATACCACTTCCTTCTTAAATACTAGTCAGAAAATTCTTATTGTTCCAAAACAGATATCTCCGATCTGGCTTTCTGTTAATTGTTTTGTTTCTCTACTCTAATAAGAAATTCTGACAAAGAAAAAGGAGGTTTCTTTTTATGTGATGAATGATAGGACATCTACATTTCTACTTAATGACAATCAATTTACCATATATTCAGGCAAATTAAAATTCCTTTAATTAGTTTTTACAAAGTAAAAGGGTAGCTTCATCCTTTATTTAGATAAAACCCGCCACTGCCTGACTAAACACATTCTCATCAAATCGGAAAAGTAATGTGGGCTGACCTTCCAAGGATTCTCTCTTATTTTAATTCTTTATTTGCAGATTTTTAAATAACTAATTTGCATAATAACACTGAACTTTTTTTCCAACAATCGCTAATTGAAATGTGGTTATGATGAATCTGAAATGTAAGCTCTCTATTCTAAGCCAAATAATAAAACCCCTGCAGAAAATGTAACTTTTTTTTTTTTAATTTCTGTGTGGTAATGAGCTCCCCAATGCAAAGCAATGCAAACATATGTTCCTGTGGAATACACTGTAGATTTTCACCCCTCTGTGCACAAAACATCTTCTCTCCATTCCAAAACTAAGGGCTGAATTACTAGAGAGCTAACACAGTGCACATTCTCTGTCACGGAAGAAGACAAACAGACCACAAATGGAAGAGCATAATTTAATCATCACTGCGGTGAAAAACAAGCAAAATTCCAGGCAGACTATATTGTGACATAGTAGGCCTTGGATCGTGCTTTAGGTTCCCTTCCTGGAGTCTTGCAAAGGTGTGTGAGCTTCAAGGTACGAAGACAGGACAGCTCCAGGGTGTTGTGTCAAGGGATAACCGTTGGCTCATCTACCTACACACCTACATACGTAACCCACAGGGATCCTCACAGACCTTAAGGAACCCAAAAGTAAGGGACAGAACGCTCATCACATGACCCCATTTTCTTTTACTGCTAGCTACTGAAAGCAGTCACTTCTGATTTAGAAACAGGTCTTATTTTTCCTAGAGGTTAACTATTCTGATCTTTTCGGCATTCAGCAGCTATAAATGGTTGTAGAATAGTATTTTTTAATGTAAAGAAAATATATGGGGCTTAAATTAAGTCATTTAATATAAAAAATATAAAACCAACACAGGCCTGTTTTAAAAGTTAATTTGAAAGCACAAAATCCATGAAATCAAGGAATGACTACACCAAATCCATCCACGTATCAAATCTATTCCTTTATTTTGTTAGTGAAGCCATCAGGATGGGCCAGCTTTTTGACCAGCTGTATTTATATGCTGCTGTCAAAGTACAGTCACCTGCATCTGCAATTCTCTGGTAATCCTCGAGCTCAACAGGGAGGCCCAAGATGTCCAAATCTGTGGATGCTTCCAGAAAAGCAAGAGAACCAGAGTACCAAATAGTGGTTCTATTTCTCCCTCAGGATAGAAAAGTTAACCCATCACCGAATCTCTGTATCTTCCCGTCTATTGTGTAAATTAGCATTTACCACTCCCCGGACTCAGCAAACAGCCCTGTCACTTACTATCCATGGCATGCAGATACTCCATGTGGATGGCCCCTGCGCCGGCGGTGGCCGCCGAGGGGATGATGTCTGCATAGGGGCTGCGCTGGCCCGTCAGCAGGGCCATGTGGTGATAGTATTCCGCTGGGCTGACTCCAGGGTGGGAGGCTAGACCAGGAGACAAGAAAGGGAGGGTTACTCGTCAGAAGCAGGTCAAGAAGCAGCTTCTCCCGAGGCGTCCCCAAGCCCACTCCTCACACGTCCCACATCAGCGATTCCTTTTGTGGCTCATTAAAGTAATGTTCCTTTAACTCAAATTGTGCTTTCACTGATGCCTTTTAGTTAAGTATCTTTTATTTAAAACTAAAACCGAAGAAAAGGAATAGAAAAAGTAGAATACATCACACAGTTTTTGATGTTGGTCTAAATAAATCATCAAGAATTCAGAATGAGGAAAATGCATATATGTACAGAACCATGTTTCCCTGGCCAGATGAGACAGTTTCTGATCAGTCATCCTATGTTGCCATGTCTTACAACCGCAGACAACTCACACGACTATGATCTCTCTCCAGACATACTTAAAATACTTTCCTAAGCTTTCTGACAGGAGTGTCTGAGCTAACTCTCACGAACAGGAGGAGTCAGGGTTGAAAAAGTGGGGGAAAAGGAACAGACCTTTAATAACACACAACTAAATGAGAAGCTGCAATTTCGCATTTCATAATTTAAAAGCTCTCTTTTCCTTTTTTTCATTGCAAAATCAAAAAAAGTATATACCTATCAATCTGGAGCAATTTACTGGCAAGAGTCAGCTTTCGAAGAGCAGGATAATAATCAGTTTCCACCTGCCAATTTCTGTGCAAAAGCAGCAAGATACTGGAGCAGTTGTGAGGGCGGCCTCCAGATGCACAGAGATCTGGATTTACACCAGCTCCAGAGGCTGTCGGGAGCACAACATGAAGGGACGCGTGCAAAGTGCTTAGCGCAGCATTCGGTGGGTAACAGAGAGAGTTTTACAACTAGGAAACCCCACCCCTCTAGCAACAGGTCTGTGCACATTTTGCATTCGTGTCCATCTACTTCCTATCCACAATACGGGGTAAAGAGAGAGATACAAGAAAAGAAAGAAAAAACCTGTAGACCACAGGAGAGAAATGTTAGTATATAGATGACTCTATTTGCTTATTTAACTGGATTCTTGAGAGATAGGAAAAGGAAGTCAGAACAACCAGTCAAAAAATGTTTTATTCCTACTCATCCAAGTACTAGTACTATGGAAGCAGAGGCTAAACAAGCTTTGAACAGCTTAATGGGAGGTACCACTCTCTACTAGCTCAAATGGATTTCCATAAGCCAGGAATAATTCCACGTTCATCATTAAGCTGGTTTCCCTTTCTCTCCTGGTTCTCCTTGTCAGTCATTTCCAACAACTCCCAAACACTCCAGGAGAAGACACACCACTTTTGCCGCTTACAGAATCACACCTGAAGCACAATAACTAAGTCATATTTGATTCTTTATTTTTAAAATGTGAATCTTGCCCAAAAAGCAAAACTTAGTCTTTAGATATCTTACAAGTGTATTCACTGCACTAAATCAGAAGAAAAAAAAAATGAACCAGTAGCAAGTGCTGGGAAAAGGTATTCCTGGAAACTTAACCGAGTAGATTTTCCTAAGAAATTCTGAGCAGCTTCCCACCAATGCACAGCCAGCCTCAAGAAGTAGTCCACACGGAGAATGTGGACTGGCACGGATGTCGCGTCCAAGCTCTCCTGTGTGAAATGGGGTGTGCGGGGTTTCTCCTGTCCCCGAGATAAGTCACAGTGACTTACCACCTGCAATTAATAAGGCTTTTGCAATTTGGGGCCTTAATTCAGATTCTGACAAATGTGGGCAAGTGCATTTGTATATTTGTATGTGAAATGGAAAATGCTTTTCCTGAATCAAAAGAAGGATGAATACACAGCTCTAATTAAGAAGAGTCATGTGAAAAGTCATTAATTGGGAGGCTATGAGAATCAACAGGAATTTGATCCTTGAGAGTCTAGAATGAGCATCAAGTATTGCAGAAAAAAAATCTAAGCTCCTTTCTTTTTCTCTCACCTCTTTCTTCTGGTTTTCATTTCGTGTTTTCTAAGACCTTGCTACTCAGAGAGGGATCCATGGCCAATAGGACTGAAGGACTGACATCTGGCAGGTTTTTAGAAGCTCAGAACCTCAGGCCCTACCTGGCTCCATCGGGGAGGCTCCCAGGTGATTCGTGTGCATATGAAAGTTTGTGAAGACCTGTTCAGATAGACACACCTGCATGAATGTGCCTCTCAAACTACAGGAGAGTGCTCATCAGAAGGTCAGTACAGGCCAGTCTGACCATAGATGAAGCAGCAAAACAGAACAGCAGTTAAGAACAAAGATTTGGGGGTGGCTGGCTTTAAGTTCCACCACTTCCACTCACAGGCCACTTACAGGACTGGGTTCCAAGACAATCGGCCCCACTGCACCATGCTACCCCTCCCTGAAAATGGAGGTGGTGACAGCACTGCACAGAGGGGCTGCAACGCTGAGATGAAACTGTACACGTAAAGCGCTTAGCACAGTGTCTGGCCCATGGGAAACACTCACAAAGCATGAGATTTACTTGATACAACGTCCCAGGTGAAGTATGGAGAGGAGGTGGTGGGGTCTCTGGAAGCACAAGTCTGGGTCTTACCGTCTGTGGGGCTCAGTCCCCGGGCTGCTGAGATCATGGACAGGGATGGGCTGCTATGCAGAGACCTGATATAGTCCATGTAAGGGTTAATGTAGGGATTCGGAGGGCTGAAGGGAGACTCGGAGGCTGCAGCGGGGTTCCGGTGCGGGGAGATCCTGATGAAGGGCAGGTCGTACGTCGGGCTACTAGATAAGGCAGAAGACCTGGGTACAGAGAGAACCAGACACAAGAGGGGTGCGTGAGACAATTTCTCCATGGGCAGAAGCTGTGAAAGGAAATAAGCAACATTTTAAGTGAACTCAAAGGTGTCTTGGGGAAAAAATATCAGGCAGACAAATACATTTCCAGCACTATTAGCTTAATATCAGGATGGTATAATGCAGGGAGAATGTTACTATGCAATTAAGTGGGCAAAGAAAATTGACCTTTGAGAAATCTCACAGCACTCCAAATATGGGAAAATAAGGGTTGGATTTTGGCTTTCCCCATGAAAAAGCTTATTTAGAATTTCTCCCCAATTCTAAGTAACAGGCAACTGTACTTGAAGTGGTTGCTGTGACTATATTTTCCACTTGACCCAAACGTTACTGTCACCATTTAGAACTTAACCTCTTTCCATCATTGCATTGCTTTAGGAGGGAGGGGGGGAGGGAAGCCAAATTTGTCTGGTCTGGAGGTCTGAGCATGTGTGTGTACATGTGACAAAGCTTCCCTTAAACAAGAAAGACGAATTACAAAAGTCTGCTGAAATGTGAAATCGACTGGGTGTGGTGGTGTACACCTGTAACTCCAGCGACTGGGGAGACTGAGGCTGGAGCCCCAGAGTTCAAGGCCAGCCTAGATAATATATGGAAACCCTGTGTCTAAAAAATAAATACATTTTGAAAATTAAGAAGAAATGTGAAGTCAATCACTCGAACATATCCATGCAGATGTTTAACTTCCAGCGGTCTCGTACTGGTGAGTAAAACCAGCTGTACAGATGCGGGTTTCCCCGTTTGGAAAGCGATGTCTGAGAGGCAGGACCTAGAATCAGCTTTCTACCCATGTCCTCTTTCACGTGGCATCCTGCTGAGCCACACTCAGGGAGCAGTCAGTAGCTAAGTACTCCAGGGGTACATAGCTACAGACGTCAGGGGTACGACAGTTGGGAAAGAATGCCGTTTTTTGATCAAGCTCCTTCTTTGGTTATAATGACTTATGGTAGAATGTAAAAATAAAATCTAAAATGCTCTTTACTATCAGCACATCCTGACCCATCTGCCCTGCCCCTGCTGAAGTCCCCAACCACCTCTGATAGCCAGCTATGCACTTCCTTCTCCCTGGCTCCTTCTCTAAGGCAAACAGTGGGTACGGGTAATTCAGTGAACTGGCTGTGACAGGTTAAACACTCTTGTGCTCCCTTTTCTTCTTGTGTGGAAGGAACAACCTTAAAAAAAAAGAGAGGCCCTGATAAAGACAGATCAGCTGAGAACAGCGGATCCTCTTCTGCTGCTGGCTTCAGGAGTGAAATGAAAGGGAGGGGAAACACATTTTCTCCTGGCAAAGGGAAGGCTCCAGCACTGCCCTGGCCCCATCACCCTGTCAGAACATCATCTTGCTAGAAACCAGCTCCATGAAGTGCACAGCACAGGCACTGAAATAAAGGAAACCAAAGATCAGATAATGAATTTTCTCTCACTAGAAAATAAAAGAAGTTGAAATATGGTGGTGGGGGTGGACCTTTTCACTTTCTTTTTCTTATGCTTTTTTCATTTGAAACTAAAAAAAGAATGAAGTTTTTGTTACTCTGATGTTACCTCTAATGAAGTAAAATAAAAATCCAGTTTTCTACATTTGTATGTGGGAAGAGTAAGAAGTCATCACCAGGAAAGAGCTATTTCTTTTCAAAATAAGTTAAATATTTTATACCCAGAAATTAATAAAATTACTTAGGTGTTTAAATAGAAATCAGCATAAGTGGGCGGCGCCTGTGGCTCAAAGGAGTAGGGCGCCAGCCCCATATACCGGAGGTGGCAGGTTCAAACCCAGCGCCAGCCAAAAACTGCAAACAAAGAAAAAAAAAATTTAGAGACTAGGTTTTGCTTTGTCATCCAAGATTAGAGTGCAGTGGTGTCACTATAACTTACTACAACCTCAAACTTCTGGGCTCAGCAGTACTCCTACCTTGGCCTCCTGAATGACTGAGACTACAGCTGTACATGACCACACCTGGGTAATTTTTCTATTTTTAGTAGAAATGGGGGTCTTGCTCCTGCTCAGGCATGTCTTAAATTCCTGAGCTCAAGCAACCCTACCTCCTGGGCCTCCCTAGATTGCTAGGATTATAGGCGTGAGCCATCACGCCTACTATAGTCTATCGTATTTTAACTCTTTACAACAGAACAAGTTAGTTTTGTGTCATTAGTTAAATCATCCTATAAGCTCCATTGAGATATGTCTGTCCTTGGTTAAATCCTAGACTCCATAACAACACATTTGCTATCATTGAACAGGAGATGCTCTTATCACTAACTTATTTTCTATGAGAAAGGACAATCCTGATCTGATTCAAAAAGTATTTCTTACAAAACCCTTATTTATACATTGATGTTAAGAGACTATCACAGCAGAAATGTAGAAGAACAGCAGGCATTTCAGGAAATCCATGAGATGTCACCTCCTAGACAAGCTTTTGTAATCCATGAAAACCTTGGTCTTAGCAATACAAACTAAAAATAAATGAAGGCAACATTTCTTACTATTTTTTTTAAGCTAAAGATTAAAACCTATTACTTTGCTAAAATTCCAGAACTGAAAAGGGTAATAAGGATAGTTCCAGAGAGAAGTCCAGATTCTAATTTGGAGAACCATACACAGGTAAATTAATCAGCAGTTTTGGGGGGGGAGCACAGTCTCACTCAGTCACCCTGGGTAGAGTACCATGACATCATCATAGCTCACGGCAACCTCAAACTCTTGGGCTCAAGCGATCCTTCTGCCTCTGCCTCCCAAGCCTGTGAGACTATAGGCACCTGCCACGATGCCTGGCTAGTTTTTCTATTTTTAATAGAGTTGGAGTATCTCTCTTGCTCAGGCTGGTTGAGAATTCCTGAGCTGGCTGGGCACGGTGGCTCACACCTGTAATCCTAGCACTCTGGGAGGATGAGGCAGGTGGATTTCCTGAGCTCACAGGTTTGAGACCAGCCTGAGCCAGAGTGAAACCCCGTCTCTAAAAATAGCTGAGCATTGTGGTGGGCCTCTGTAGTCCTAGCTACTCAGGAGGCTGAGGCAAGAGAATCATTTATGCCCAGGAGTTTGAGGTTGCTGTGAGCTATGACACTATGGCACTCTTACCAAGAGTGACAAAGTGAGACTCTCACAATAAATGAATAAATAAGAGAGAACCCCTGAGCTCAAGTGGTCCACCCAGAGTGCTGGGATTATAGGCATGAGCCACCGGGCCCAGCTCTTACTCAGCATTTAGAAAAATATAAAAATTATAAAAGTTGGGCTTGGTGGTCACCAGTCCCAAAGCAAGCCAAGGAAGCTCTTCTCTTCACAAAAGTCAGAGAAAGCCTGATGTCCATGTCACAACTTCACTTTGATTTGACCCTTTCCCACCAAAAGCTCAGCGGTAACTACTAAACTACCAAGACCCAGTCACACCTTCTCTGACAGGAGCACCGGGCTCTTCAGCCCCTTTATACATGGGCAAGAAGCAACAGCAGAAAGGGTTTCCTCCAGCATTTGGAGATAGAGCTGGGAACCCCCACCCTACCACCATGAATTTCACATTCAAAGGCGCTCCTTCCCAGAGATGCTGCCGAGGAGGTCAGATCTTCTGTTTCTAAACAGGGTGGCTGGAGAGGCCATCAGATGGCAATGCAAATAACAAAGCTATAAACTAATTAACTTCCCTGAAGAAACACACCATCGTGTAATCAAAGGCCATCTGCTCCCAGTAAATGAATAGGGAAGTGTTTAATAAAAGTCACTTGGTGAGGACGCCATCAGGGGTTCTACATAATGGTAAGTCAGCCCCTTCAACCCAACGCAGGCAGACAGAAGGGCTCTGCTGTTTTTTGGCGGCTATGTGACCTTCACAGCCATACTCGCCCCCTCCTTGTTCTTAACAGTCCAGCAGGGCAGACCTTATAGTGGTCTTGGGAAGTTAAGATCCTATAAGCCTCATGTATTGCCCCTAGTATATAATGACTGCTCAATACATAAAACACACACATATTTATCCACACCCCACATACATACATGTATGTGATAAACACATCACATTCTATCTAATACATTCCACCCCTAATACATATATATACACTATATATACCCCTAATACATATATATACACTATATCCATCCCTAATACACTATATATATATATATACACACACACACACACACACACACACACACACACACACACATACATAAGAGTGGCAAACACAGCATACCATGTGCTTTCAAATATTGAAATACTGGGCCTTTTTTGGGAGGAGGGGAGATAGAATCTCACTATGTCACCCTTGGTAGTGCCATGGGGTCACAGCTCACAGCTACCTCCAACTCTTGGGCTTAAGTGATTCTGTTGCCTTAGCCTCTCAAGTAGCTGGGACTACAGGCACCCACCACAACACTGGCCCAGGAAAGGTTTGAACCCGCCACCCTTGGTGTATGTGGCTGGCACCATAACCACTGTGCTATGGATGCCAAGTCAGCTTTCTTTTTTTTTTTTTTGATAGATGTTTTTAAAGACCAATTTTAGGTTCACAGTAAAATCAATTGAGCCAAGTACAGAGATTTCCCATACACCACCTGCCCTACACACATAGAGCCTCCTGCTATTATCAACATCCCCCACCAGGGTGGTGCATTTGTTACAGTGATGAACCCACATTGACACACCATTATCACCCAGGGTTCACAGTTTACATCAGGGCTCACCCTTGGTGCTGTACATTCTACGGATTTGGACAAATGGATTCACAGTTACAGCATCACATGGAATGGTCCCTGCCCTAGCAATCCTCTGTGCCTCCCCAATTCTTCCCTCCTTCCCTCAATTAAACCTGTGGAAACCCCTGGTCTTTTCATCGTTGCCACAGTTTGCCTTTTCCAGAATGTCACGGTTGCAATGATACGGCATACAGACTTCAGATTGACTTCTATCACTTAGTAACACACATTTCATTTCCTCCCTTTCTTGTCAAAGCTCATCTCTTCACAGCCCAGAGTAATGTTCCACTGTCTGGATGGACCACAGTCCACTCATCTGTTCACCTGCTGAAGTAACGTCCAATGCAGATGCTCACGTGAAGAGCATCTTTCCAAAGCAACTCTGAACATATCAGTCTGCTCTGTTCCCCTCCCTGACAGCACTGTGGAAGCATCTCCTTAAGTTTTGTAGGACTTCCCTTTAGGAAAATCATAAAGCCATATGAGGTGGCTAAGACCACAAACTCAGTAATTAAACGTAAGAGTTCTGAAGGAACAGGATTCGAATTCAGGCTCTGTCCCTTACTCCATACTCTGCCACTCAATCAAAAGTCAGTTTCCTTACACTAAAATTGGAACCATAATAGCTCCCTCCAGGGTGGCTTTGAGGGCTGGAACTCATCAGGTTAGTATATCCTTTCTCTAGCGCTGTTAGTATATCCTTTCTCTAGCGATGAAGCAGACAAAAATGACTTTCTAAATGAGTTTCTTTTAGAAATGAGTTTCTAAACCAACAATACTGAGTATCATCCAACCTGGATCTATAATGGTTCAAGCAGCCACCTGCCATGTATGTAAATATAATATATAATCTTTAAATAAAGATGCTTTTGACATTACCTAACAGAGCCATTTCCAAATTCTAGGCAGCTAGATCATTTGTCAGATATATTTTTCACTGTAAGGCAAAAAAACAGGGAAAGAAGAACCAAAAACTATAGACAAACGTGCTGAGAAAAACACTGACACTTAAAAGTGTCCAAGACATTCCATGCCGTTTGTGCTCTAGCAAAAGGATACAGAAAACTGTCTGCGACTCTCAAACTAAATCACACAAACTGTACTCTGGGCGTTCCCGAGCTCTGGAGGGCTGCTTGGGCTGCAGGACATGGTGGAGAGGATGAGCCACTGCTCCATCATCTCTGCGTTCCCTCCCAAATACAGTATAACATCCCCTACATTCTTCCCACCCATTTGTCTTTCCAAGTTCACGAAGACCTACTCCGCCCCTGGCACTTTGTTTTCAGACACCTAATAGAAATCGGGCAATTGGACATGAGTACAACAACTCCAGACAAGAAAGAAGGCAGGAGGTACATCTTGATGTTCTCCCCAAAGAAAATAAAACAATACACAGTTGTTCGTGTTTGTTGTTCATAGAAATACTGTGACTTAGGATTACTTTTTATAAGGTCATGAAAACAGATTACAATGAAAAGAGTGGAAGATTTTTATTAGAGCATTTTTTAGTATACCATTATAAACTTAAAAACCAAAAACACATTATTGCAAAGAATAACTAGACTTCTTAGTTAGAATGAAATATCATCATATACTCTAATTCATTACCGCCTTTTCATCTATCTTATTGCGTTACTAAAATGCCAAGACTAAAATCACGGTATTTAATCACTTGCATTACCCAATATGAGGGCATCAAGCATGGTTTATATGCCAGATTATCACGATTTGCCTTCCCATTGCCCAGGACCCTGGACATACACACCTCTTTGCATGCACATCTCATGTATACCTTTACACGAGTGCTCCAACTACTGGAAGACTGAAATGTACTGGGTTTTTACATAACAAGATATTTTTGTTGTTTAATTTTGTTCTTAACAAGTGGATAGCCTTCTCCATATCCAAGCAGGGGCCTAATAGAAAACATAGGGTAGCTAATCCCTTATCATGAATTTTTAACCAATTAATTATTCAGTAAGTATAGTTTTAATCAACCAAAATTTATAATAAAAATCGCTTTCCATGCAGGAAAGAAAATAAATAACTAAAATGTTCATGACTAATATACTAGACACTGTCGGAAACGTGCCAAATTCTTTTCCTCTACTCAGAGTGACCCTGAGAAGTGCAGCTGGTTGTGGTGGTTTAGTTTCTTTTTCTTTCTTTCTTTCTTTCTTTTTGTTTTTTTTAATTTTTCTGGCTAGGGCTGGGTTTCAACCTGCCACCTCCGGCATATGGGGCCAGTGCCCTACCCTTTTGAGCCACAGTAACCACCCCGGTGGTTTAGTTTCAATCTGCCCTTCCTCCTCTGCCACGGCCAGGAATCACCCAGGGAGGCTGGTCTTTAAGGTCTGAATCTGCCGCTCTCTTTCCCTCTGGTCTCCACTAGTTGAAGCGTGTGCAGCAGGAATTGGTGGCAGGGAAACCAAGTGAGGATATTTACCTTTCCCCTCCCTCTGCCAGCTGTGTTTTCTGGACATGGCATTGCTCCCGTCTGCTCCTGACGGGCAACTCCTCTTCTGCTGCTCCAGACCTCACTGAATGACTTTTCTCTTCCAAAACCTATTAGTCCTGGGGGCTTTACTATGACTTGTTCGCCATCTTAACCCTTTCCGCACCTCTGTAAATATCCACTCCATTCAACTGCCATGCCCTTCACTGATAGAATGGTTCCATTTCAAATCCCATTTTCATCACCCTTGCAGCCAAAGAATATCTTCCACAAATTTCTAACTGACTTATGCCTTTTAAAAATTTGCCATCTTAGATTTAATATTTATTTATTTATTTTAGAGACAGAACTTGGCTCTATTACCCAGGCTGGCCTGCAGTAATTAGATCGCAGCTCACTGTAAACTTGAACTCCTAGGCTCAAGTGGTCCTCCTGCCTCGGCCTCCTGAGTACTAGTGACTACAGACAGATGCACACCACCACGCCCAGCTAATGTTTTAAAACTTTCTTTGTCTCATTATGTTGCCCAGGCTAGTCTTGAACTCATGGCCTCAAGCAATCTTCCCACCTTGGCCTCCCAAAGTGCTGGGATTACAGGTGTGACCATCATACCTGGCTGGATTTTAATTTTTTAAAATTACAGGTATAACTACAAGATGAACAGTTTGATAGATTCATTAAACACATTTTACTGAAAATCTGTTTTCTAAGAATCCACAATGATTTCTGCACCTGGAGAGATTTTAAGAGTCACAGTATAAGGTTATGTGTTCCCGTCTCTGAAGGAGTGTATAGTCCAGTGGGGTTCAAGACAATACACATACACCTGTACGAGTCGATGTGATCTACTGGGCGGGGACAGCAGAAAAGCACTAACAAGAGGCTTCCAGGATGCATAAGAAATACGGAACATGAACCAGTACTAAAGGTACGTACAATCTGAATAGCAGGGGTCCCTGAAGGTGGAGGTTGGGATACTGCTTAACATACACATTAAGCTGAGGAGCTGAGCAACTTCTTATGGAGGGTCTAAGGGGTAGGACTGGTCTTCTTAGAGAGAGAGAGAAACTTGTTTCAATGGTGAAATATCATCTGAAGAGATTTTTGTGACTGGCTTTCTTATTTGTATTTTCTGTTCATGTCCAAGTATCAATGAGTTCATATCCATGAATGGAAAAGTTAGGAAGATTATTTTAAAAAAGAAATAACCATTCATTATATCCAAGCTAACCACAGCCTATCAATGTCAACATTTAAATATAATTACTTACAGCATTTTTTTCAGGCATTACACAGTTCTCACATATTCAAAATAAAAATAATATACAGTTGAACCTCTGTAAGTTTCCCTCTGGTCTCCCCTAGTTGAAGAGTGTGTGGCAGGAATTGGTGGCAGGGAAACCCAAGAGACTGTAACTGACTGGTCCACAAAGCGTGAAGTTCCTACAAAACTCATAAGGAGCTGGGCCCACTGTACTGAGATGTACATGTGGGACATGTCTAGTCTTTGAAAATGGGGTCAACTTAAGGAGGTGGTCAGTGTGGGGGTCAATTATGGAGGTTCTAGTATTTTGAGTTATACTTTCTCCTTTAACATGAGGTTTTTCTAATATCTTTCAACAAACTGTAAATATCATTTATAGTTCAGCATCCATTAAAACTATGATAAGTTATCATTAAACATCAACTAGGAATGGCTAAAATTAAAAAGACTGACAGTGACAAATGTTGACAAAAATTTGAACTAATAGCAATTCTCAAATAATGTGAGTTACAAGCTAGCACAATCTCTTTGGAAAACAACTGGGCATTAGCTACTTGCATAGACTCATACCCTATAATCCAGCAATGCCTTTCCTTGGTATACACACAATGGTAACATGTGCACATGGGCCACATGTACCAGAAGATTCATAAATTGCAAACAACCAAAAACCTGTCCACAGCAGAGTAATTCATACAATGAAATATTAAACAGCTAAGAAAAGGAACAAACTGTAACACAGAAATTCTCCCAAATAAAACATTGAACAGAAGAAGCCCAGCACAAAAGAATATATTGTATGTTCCATTATTTAAAGTTTAATAACCAACAGAAGTCAACTCGGAGTGCAGTAGATCCTATTTCTAGGTGTGTTTAGTACTCAGAAGTTCTCACAAGAGAATCACCTAAGCCCAGGAGTTGGAGGTTGCTGTGAGCTGTGTGATACCACAGCACTCTACCGAGGGTAATAAAGTGAGACTCTGTCTCTACAAAAAAAAATAGAAACAAGGACAGAAGAGGGAAAACCAGGGGAGAAGTGCGTGTTCCTGATTTCACAAGCACAGGACAAATCAAACTTCTTTTCAATAAGAAGTGTTTTTATATTTTAACTTAATTGATAAGAAATTATCCACAACATTTTAATTTTATACAAGATATGTAGATTATATCTAATCAAATATAATTTCATTTTTATGTGTATGTGTACACATTAAACCTATATCCCTTTAAAATTTTAGATTCCCTAAAAACTTTGGCAAACATAATATGTGGCTACCTATCATATTCATCAAATGATCTCTACTGCTGTATTTTTAATTTCAATGGTTTCTTTTTATTTCAGATTAATATGAGTATATAGATGATTAGGTTATATTGTTTGTATTTGTTAGGTGAAGTCCAAGTTGTAGTTGAACCCTTTACCCAGTAGGTGTGTCACATACCGGACACTGTGTCTGTTAGGTAAGAGCATGCCAATCCCCTTCTCTCCTCCTCCTCCTTCCTCCCCCCCAACTTGAATTTAATTATGTACAAACCCATTTTGAAATAACATTTGGTTTTAAATGTTTTAGTTCCATAAATACAGATTATATTTAAAATTATTATTTTAGCAGATATTTTTGTCACTTGAATGGAGTACAAATATTCCACACCAAAGTGTCCCTTTTCTGCAATGTCTCACATAGGAAAGAAATTGTCTTCTTTTTCCTCTTTTCCCAACTACTATAGTTTGTGTGAGAAACTACTCAAAACCTTAATGTGATATAATGTTTAGAACTGATTATTAATATAATTAACATATAAAACATTTTAATGTGTAATTTATATCTTATATATTGTATTATATAAATATATAACTATTCTTAATATAGTTATACATTACCAATTATAAAGTATTAGATATACTTATTAATTAATATAAATTTTTTAAGAGATAGCGTCTTACTTCATCACCCAGGCTGAAGTGTAGCAGCCCAGTTATACAGTTCACTGTAACCTTAAACTCCTGAGCTCACATGGTTCTCTCATCACAGCCTCCCAAGTAGCTACAATTAACAGGTACATACTATCATGCCTGGCTAATTTTTTTTTTAAGTTTTTTTGTTTGTTTGTTTGTTTTAGTGGCAGGGTCTTGCTGTGTTGCCCAGGCTTGTCTAAAACTCCCAGGTTCAAGCAATCCTCCTGCCGTGGCCTCCCAAAGTGCTGAAATTATAGGCATGAGCCACTGCACCTAGCCCTAATGTAATACAATTAAATAAAAGTGAGAACTTATTATCATAATACGTTACATTCATCTTTACAAAGTCTGCAGAAATACCGTCTTGATGAGAAAACAGATGTGGTTGTCTAGGGAAGATTTCAGGTGTCTAGTCTGAATCTTGTCCTACCTTCTATGCCATGAAGAATGAGGGATGGAGAGCTGTTCTCATTGGCTGGGATCTGGGAACACTTGATGGAAACTATTTTCTAGAGAGCTTCTGAACAGGTTTGCAAGAGCAGAGAACACAGACACTGTCCTTTGCCCTCTTCTTTCTCTGAGATAACAAGTGGTTCCCTTTGAGTAGCTAGTTTTATATTTTGGACGTTCTCTCTTCCTCCAGTGGGACGGGCCTCCAGCCAGGCCGAGAGGACCAATAGGGTCTGTCTCTCTCCCCACTTCTCCCTGTAGATGTAAGTGTACATTTAATCAGCTATTCCATACATCAGTTGCAAGATCTCAGACTTAGATTTGAGTATGTTAGGTGAACTAGACCTTTCAAAGTCTGCTTTGCTGTATAGCTATTTAAGCCCAGATAGATGAGAAGCATCACTATACTATTTAACAGGAACATACACAGAACACGTTTAGCCAGGTGTGCACACAGTAAATTCTCAGTAAATGCTGGCACATTCCTGGCACTGCTATTCCTACTAGAACTCCGGGATGGTTAAGGCCAATGTCACCTGGCCTCACCTGCCTCCTTGTGTATTAATTTCCCTCTGAGATCCCAAAGGGAGATGTTTGGGGTCAGGATGAGTCCAACTATCATGACACCCTTGGCAGTTTTTAGGAGTACCCCTTCTCACCTCTTCTTCTAACAAAACAAATATACTAACTGATTTAATTTGAAATTCAAAGGCATAATCTTTCTGTGGTTTTAGTTCAACAATTTTACTAACAGGAAAAAAGAAAACTTTTTCTTTACAGACACAGAAAACAAAAATTTCAAAATGTTTGGTTACTATGACTTTTCCTGCCCATTTCCAACCCGTTCTGTAGATCCTATTTTTTGAAATTTGATAAATGACTAAGTACATCTGAAAACAGAACTCAGAGAGGTAAAAAAAAAAAATAGTATTCTTTCCAAAAGAAAATACACAGGAAAACAGAAAGATACTGTGTGGCAAGAGTGGCTGTTCAAAGAACTAAGTCCCATCTAAGATGAACTCCAGGACCCAGAGAAGTCCTGGAAAATGTAACACCTCGAGTGACAACCAATTGTCATGTTACATTTTCTAATAATGTAGACTCTTCTCCATTATGGCTTCCTTTTATAGAAACTTTTGTGTTTGAGTCATAAAGCACACCAAGTGTAAGGGGAAAATGACCCCAAAGTACATATTCGAAATTCAGTTATTGTAGGGTCATTTAAAAACAAACACACCATTTACTTGAACGCTTCAACAATTTAAGGTAAAGAGATGTTTTTTAAAATCTCAGGGTCTGTTATTTAAGTGAGAACTTTCCCAGCAGGAGGCTTCAGATAATCGGTGGAAATAATTAATTGGAGACGGGAAGTTGGATTCTAACAACTGAATCCTTGCTTCATGTTGCAACTGCTTGCAGGTGTTACCGAGGATATTTTATACTAGAGACAGGATGCATCTGGGATTCTGAGCCATGAAGAAGGCAAGCCTACCTCAAGAATCAGACAGAATAAATCCTTTACCAACAGCAGTCCGGCACAAGGAGCTTAGGCTCGTCTTCTAGTAGTTAGGAGACGGACTTTTTCTACATTACTAGAGCTGTCATAATCCTCATAATTACTGTTATTGCTACTAAACTACTAAGCAGACTGTTTTCTGGGTTGTCCCTAATGATCCTTGATGCATCTAATGCCCACTTGCCCACAGTTATTAAATCATGCTCATTTTAAGTTATAATGGGGATGTCCAACAAGGAACTATTATCAATAATCTCAGTGACTCTTCTCCAGAATCAAATCCTCAAGGTCCAATAGGGCCTTGGATATGTGAGAGGTAGAAAAAGTAAGTCCTTTTTAGGTGGCAGGCCCTTCCATATAACGGGAAGTAGAATTTGGAGAACTGCTACAGGTGACTAAGATTATGTACAACCTGGACACATTTCCTAGTATTTCATAATTTTATAACTTTTGAGGGTATCAATTTTTCAAAAAAAGTAACTTAAATATAGAAAAGGAGTATATATACTGTACTGGGGAGTAATTTTCCTTTTATTATTCAATAGAAAAGAATAATTTCTACATAAAGAAGAGTTTTCTTAGGGGTCTTGCTACCATGGCCTTAGAGAACTTTTGCCCAGAACATGAAGAATAGCATCATGAAAGACTGAAAAGTGATTCTGGCTACCTGACCGGCATCCACAGAGCCCCTCCTGCACTCCCTTCTTCAGAGGGAAAGCAAGACTTCTGATACCACGGCAAGGAGCGATTCATCGGATTAGAGCTGTCTAAATGACACGCAGGCATTACTTGTTCATATTACTCTTGGAAAACCTGTGTGCAGGACCACAATCTTATTGTAAACGGCTTTGGGGGCTTTGCTTTGTTCATCTGTAAAATGAGAAGCTTTGGAGTAATCTCCATTCTACCCACCCGGTTTAAAGTCCCTTTTGGTCCTAAACTCTAACAGTCTCTATGATTCAAACCATTTGTCCCTGCCTGCATTGCTTGGCTCTGACAATTCATGTCATAAAGTCTGCTGCTTGAATAAACTTTTGTTTCAAATCAAGTGACATGTGACTTGAGTATCCTCCAAGTGAGATCTCTCATGTTTCTTCCCTCTCTTTCTCTAACACAGCATTGCCATTATTGTAGCAACGGGGTCCTCCCTGGTCCTCTGCTTTGCTATTACTCCCAGGAGAAGTGACAGGGTTTGGCTTATGCTAATTGGATTTGGATGGCGACTGATTAGAGAGGAGTGCCACCACGTAGCCACGCAAAAGGTACAGTCCTGAGCCACAAGCTTAACCACTGAAGGAGCTTTTACCAGTGAGCTCGCAGCTATTAGATGTTTTTATATTAACAACATTTCTCCCTCCAAGTTTGTGCATTTTATCTTTATTCTTTCAAATCCTGAAATTGCTTGGATAAGAGAGAGGGTTTATATATTATACACACACACACACACACACACACATTTCTAAGAGCAGCCTGAACTTTTAGGGGAAATTGAAGAGGCTTTGTGTCAAGTACAGCTAAATCCAGCCTTTCCATATCAAACCTCTGCTAGAAAATTACTGTGCAGATGATAAGGCAGAAAGATATAATAAAAAGTGACTCTACTCAATTTACACTGCAATATTGGTATGACTGAATATTTTTCATTCAGGTGCCTGATAAAATCGCTAAACTGTATTGCAGATAAATAAAGGAGGCTTCTGTCAAGAATAAACACCATTAATCATGGAGTCTTCCCCTCTCAGAGGCCGCGCTCGGCATCCGCACCAGCATAACCAGCACGCGACACACGCCTTCCTCCTCCAGACTGTTCCAGGCTGAAGAGCTCCGCGTTTTTCCAGTTTGTAGGATTTAGGCAGAAATAATATTTTGAAACATTCTTTTTACATTTTTAACTTTATAGTCCTAGAACTGGGTCCATTATTGTAATATTACAGAAAATGGCAGCTGGGCTCTTAGGGGAAAAGACCTTACATTGAATTGATTTTTTTCTTTTTTTTGCTGAATACATACTTACATACAAAATAGGTGCTATATACTATATTTCATCAACTCTCAGATGTCACTGATATAAAGATGCAATATCATTTTAGATACCACATTTTAGATACCACAAAAAAGACAATTTTCCACATCATTTTTCAGACTTATTCAAAAAGATTTTAAAAAAAAATCACTCTATTACCTGTACAAAAAGGGAAACAAAAATAAAATAACTTTATAAAGAGATACCTGGAAGTGTCTATGACTACCATTTCACCAATAAGCAATTGTAAAACACTATATAGATTGTAAGATCATCCCTACTTCAGAGATGTTAAAAGATGAGGGGGGAAAAAAAGACATACTACTTAGGTGATTTAAATACAAAAATAGATTAAATATCTTAGGCAATGCTGCCACTTGTCAAATATCTATGCCATGACACTGTGTATGTGTGTATACACACACGTATACATACACACAACCCTTCATTAAACCTTTGATATAAAATGTGATTGAAGGATGAAACTAAGCTAGGAGAAATTAAGCAATGTGACAGTAAATATCTGAGCTGGATTCAAACTCAGTACTAAATCAAATACAAGGATGTCCATGCATGCTTAAATACATTTTAACATTGTCGAGGCTTTTAATAGAAGAGGATGGTCTGTTTTTCTAGTTACCTTTCACTCTAAAGGGAACCTATTTAAACTGGCATTCAAATTACACAGGTGGTGGGTCTACTGGCTGGTGGCTGAGGGACTGCATAAAGTGTCACTTGGAGAGTACAAGAAATAACAAGGGAGGTACGACTGGCATTTGGGTAAGACTCTCTCAGCAGATCTTCTGTAAGGAAGGAGCAGGCATGAAATTTATGGCTTATGAAAAAATTAGACATGAGCCTACATTGTGTAAGGGCCACAGTATTTTCATAGACTCCCTTTCTAGGTGTCCACACACAAAGACAAAAACAATGAACAAATCCAAACTTTCCTAAAACCAGGAGATCTTAAAAACTAGAAGGTACCTTACAGATTATTCAATCCAGTTACTTTATTTCACACCTGAATACAAGGCCCATAGAAGTAAGGGAACGTGGTCAAGGATCTAGTTAACTCATGGCAGAGCTGAGAAGAGGCACCTGACTGAGATCCTCATTCATTACGAAAAGAGATGATTAAGTGGTTTTGAAGAAGATCATCAAAAGCCATGTCGACACCCTTAGGTTTGAATTTTCAGGAACCACATTTTAAAACCCAAGCAAATAGTATTATCAGGGTAACCAACACGATACTGAGTAGAAAGGGGGTGTGCTCAAAGGTTATCATTCAGCAGAGCTGTACTCCAGAACCACTCAGGTGGGATATTTAATTGTGTTACATGGGAACCATTATGGCAGCTAGGTTTCAGCTCACTGGGGGATCTCTCTTCAGAGCCCACTTCAAGCAGGAAGTGCCTCTTCTAACCAAGAGAGGTTTAACTCCCATGTTCCTGGTAAGTCCTCCCTGGGTGAAGATGAACCTTGATCTTGCACAGTGAATATGTTTATTTGCCAAAGGAAGTACTGGCAGAGAGACTTCCCAGAAAGTCTGTGTCCCTCCAATACACAGCCACCTCAGGGTTCAAAAAGATCAGATGCCAAGAGCACAGTTGAAGCCAGACCCAGCAAGAGAAGAGGAGGACATTAATAAAAACCCAAACTAGGCTCTGTTCATATTGCTTGGGACTTCCCCAGGTTGTTAAGGAAGATCTTCTGTGTAAAAACAGGAATGTAGACCAGACACAGTGGTTCACACTGTAATCCCAGCACTTTGGGAGGCTGAGGCAGGAGGATTGGCTTCAGTCCAAGAGTTCAAGACCAAGACCATGGTAATACCCACCGTTTCTACAAAAAAAGAAAAATTTAAAAGTAGCTGGGCATGTCAGTGTGCACCTGCAATCCTAGCTACTGAGGAGTCTGAGGCAGGAAGATCACTTGAGCCCCAGAGTTCAAGGCTACAGTGAGCTATGATTGTACCACTATACTCCAGTCTGGGCAACAGGGCTAGAGTCTATCTCTTTAAAAAAAAAAAAAAAAACTTATATTGAATAATTTTCATTACAGATTGTGTATTCAATCATTTCTGGCAAACAAATTTTTGGTCCTTTTTTTAGATGCCCCAGATTAAAACTACTCCCAGATATACTATCAATATATGCAGACTCCTGGTTAGCTGCAAGGCACCTCACCTGCTTGTTAAGAGTCAAGATTCTCATGCAAAAAAAGAAAAAAGGCAAAAACAGTTGAACAGAACCCTTATAGAAGGCTGCTCTTTAGACAGCTGAATTTCGTCAGCTGCATCATAATGTTTTACAAATATCTGTAATGAGAGTATACTGCATTAAAGAATAAAATATTTACTTTTTATTCATTTTATTTTTATTTTTTATTGTTGGGGATTCACTGAGGGTACAAGAAACCAGGTTACACTGATTGCATTTGTTAGGTAAAGTCCCTCTTATAATTGTGTCTTGCCTCCCAAATATTTACTTTTTATTAATAGAGAATGTTAAAAAGCACAATTCATAGTTTTGTCAATTGTTCATCTCTACCCAAGTCATATCCCATATTTTAGAAAATAACACACATGCACAAGAAAATATGATTTTATATGTATGATTAAGATATTTGAATAATTTTCACTTTTGTTGTTCATTATTTCTATACGATGGCAATGCATTTTGTGCAAATGATTGTGAAATTCTTTAGAAAGGTAAATTTAACTTAAATGGAGCTCCCTCTCACCTTACAGGATGATCTGTGTTACTAAATTGGGCGTGAGGATAATCACCCGAACCACCCTCCCTCAATAGCCTTATTCACACTGAAAGGTGACCAAATGACTTAGTAGCCTTCTTCACTGATTTTAAAACTAGTAATGATTCAAGAGTAGCCATGTTATTAAACCAGAATGAAGCACTACTCTCCTCACTAATGAGGTTAAAAAATGTCTCTAGGTCTCCACGTTATAGGCACTTAGCAAGCACCCTGCCTGGCAAAGACCCACGGCAGATCGAAGCTACGGACTAATCACACAGGCTGGAATCAAATGGACTGGAAGAATTAGGAGACTTGTAGCTCGGAGGAATGTAATTCATGCAGAAAAGCGTTGTCAGAGCAAGGCCAGGGAACCTCGTGGGAAGAAAGCAAAATAAACAGTTCAACAAAGCAAACAAAGAAGGGCCAATAGGCTTTTCTAAAGCCTGAGTACACGGAGACTTCAGTGGGTGCCTAGGACAAAGACCTCATCAAAGAACACCCTTGCAAAGCAAACAGACCAAGGAAGGATGTTTCTCTCCAATATACTCAGGGAAGGGGGTGGACTCTACTTTTCATTCCTTCTGATTCAACTTCCACAACTCCCAACAACTCTCAACTTCCAATTCTCCCTCCTCCCAACAAACACAGAAGCAACAACCAACAGTACCTAACTAATGAAATAGTCTTATGTTTGCCTGGGTTAAAAGATGGGGAAAGGTGGCAGAGGCTAATACAGCTTTCAGGAAAGGCCTTTAGCAGTGTATGAAGCCCCTAAGTCCCATACACACAGCCTGCTATCCACACTGCAGAAAATGAAGAGACACATGAAATGCAGGACTCATACTTTGAAAACTCTCCCTCAGGGCAGTGCCTATGGGCTCAGTGAGTAGGGCACCAGCCCTATATACTGAGGTTCTGGCCAAACTGCAACCCACCCCAAAATAGGCAGGCATTGTGGTAGGTGCCTATAGTCCCAGCTACTTCAGAGGCTGAGGCAAGATAATCACCTAAGCCCAGGAATTAGAGGTTGCTGTGAGCTGTGACGCCACAGCACTCTACCGACAGCAATAAAGTGAGATCTGTCTCTTAAAAAAAAAAAAAAGAAAAAGGAAAGAAAAAAGAAAGAAAACTCTCCCTCAAACAGTATATGACACCTATCACCATATAACTATTCAACTGGGAGAGATTCCCTCCACAGGGGCCAGAGCAGCTCTTTACAGAAGGTTGCACCTCTGCTCAAAGCTCTAGCCACACAATTCCCTTATAACCAGTGGAACCTTGACTTGAACTAGTTATCCCTTAAACCATTAACTACAGGTGTTGTAGTCTTGGATGACTTTGATCAAGAAAGCAAAATTGAAATACTTTAGGCTGACCTCGTTTTCCCCCTTCACTACCTCCTTTAAGGTGGAAGTCCAGGCATGCTGTCTTCCACTGACGAAGCCCCAGGACAGGCTTGCATCACTACAGGGAAATGGACAGAAGTGGGTGCTATGTGTGTGCATCACACAACCTGTAACATAATGAAGACAGATAAAGTAACCTAAAATACTCACTTTAAATAAATCTAACATGGTAAGCAATATAAGCAGTAATGCAACCCAAACAGAATTCTATGATTCATCTGTTATATCCCTGAAGAATACAATATGCAAAATCAGGGTACCCTTTAGAGGTTTGATTACCTTTGTTACTGACTTGCAAATTTATTTTTTTTTTTGTCACTTTCCGTAAAGCGATTCTTTTGTCTCAGCCTCCTGAGGCGCTGGAACCACAGGCACCCACCACAACACTCTGCTATTTTCAGACCCAGGGTCTTGATCTTGCTCAGTCTGGTCTCAAACTCCTGAGCTCAGGCAATCCACCCACCTTGGCCTCCCAGAGTGTTAGGATTAAATGCATGAGCCACCACACCTGGCCTGACTTACAACTTGACATTTTTTTTCTGAAAACTTTCACTGGTGTGCATAGTGGTATAGATTGAAAACAATGAGGGCCAGGAATATGGTGATTTTGTTCTCTAGGGGAGCCACAGATTACTTGACTAGAGGCAAGAGGCATTTTAGTAAACTAGCAATACTTTCTTTGGATGGTGTCTTAAAAATATAAATCATATTCAAGCATCACGGTTTGATTTGTTCTGCAGATGAGGGAAATAATTTGACAGCTAGTGTATCCCTCCCCCTATCTCCCTCAGATGATATAGATGCTGTTCACTTATGATGAGCTTGGAAGTATTTGGATACTATTTGAATGCATTTAGAAGACTACTAGTGGCCAGATGTGGTAGCTCACACCTGTAATCCTAGCACTCTGGGAGGCTGAAGTGGGTGGAGCTCAGGAGTTCAAGACCAGCTTGAGCAAGAGCAAGACCCTGCCTCTACTAAAAATAGGAAAACTAGCCAGTTGCTGTGGCAAGCACCTGTAATCTCAGTTACTCGGGAGGCTGCTCAGGAGGATGGATCTCGTAAGCCCAAGAATTTGAGCTTGCTGTGAGCTATGATGGTGACGCCATGGCACTCAGAGCAACAGAGTGAGACTCTGTCTCAAAAAAAAGAAAATGAAAAAGAGTACTGTTGATCCTCCTGTTCAGCAGTAGTTCTGGTCATCTACTTACTATTTCTTTCTCTGAGCTATCACCATAATGGTACATCTTTTCTTCCCAGGCAGTTAGAGTCAGACATTAATGCTGCCCGCCCAGGAGCGCCATTAATGTGCTGAGTTAACATAACCCTCTTAGGATGAGCACTTGCTACCTGGAGTGACTGGGGCCAAAGTAAGCACGGGGCTCTTTAGAGACAATTTACAGGTGCTGCCTAACAGCAAGAGACTCTTCATGGGAAAACCTTTAAAAAAAATGCCTTAAAAAACAGAGAAAATGACTTCAAGGCAATTGCACATACATCTGATTTTGACATTGATTCAGATTTTTAGATTGGGGTGAAGCGTCTGTTCCGTGCATCATGCTCAACTGAGAACCTCCTTTTCATGAACCTGTAACCTCCTTGTAGTTGGATAAGAAAGTTTTAACTACCTATCAGTTATAATCATGTAAGATGCTGCATAAGCCAGAATATTAGGTGATGGGATTTTAGAAAAGCTATGGCTTTAAGGTACAGACCGTCACCATTCTCTTTATTGGAAACGCACTTTCATGCTCTGAGGCAGTTCCTGGCACTTTTCACCATTCTCTCCGCATTCTTTTCTCCATGTTTGTGCGCACACACCAAGACAGAGAGAGAAGAGGCAAGGCCACAGAGTCTAGATCTCACCTTGTATGTGATGTTTTTCAAGACTACAGTTATAAAAATGGATGCAAAGTCACCAATTCAGCTAGGTCACCCCAGGAGGGAAACTCAAACCAGCAAGCCATTTAACTTGTTAACTTTTACTGGACTGGAACGTAACAATGCCCATTACTGCCTTTTACAAGACTACATCAAAACTAAACAATAGCCAAGATATTTTTTTCACATTTCTTTCACTATACGTAGTTATCTCATGAATGTTCTGAAAAAAAAAAAAAATCCCTACCCTACTTAGGACTCGGTGTATGAGTTCCAAAACCTACCTCTTTTCTGCTATTTCCTTTTAAAAGTGTGGTTAGTTTGCTTGGGTCACAGAAGATACAAATATCTAGCTAACTGGTTACTTACTATTCAAAAAGCAAACAGGTTCCAGGAACTTTTGTTTTTTTGCTATATGAATTTCACTGGGGGCAGGAATGAGGGTGCAACAATAAGAAGAATGAATGACAGGCAGCCTTGTGTCATGGTTCTTTGTTCCCCTGGGGAAAGGTCTGAAATGAACTAACTCAGTTTGCAGTGTGGCTAAAGGAAATGGCATGTCTTTGTTTAGGTGGGAAAAAAGTGGGTTCTGTTACCTAAGTGAGGGGAGTGATGGCCACCGAGGCAGAGGTGTAGGCAGCTTAGGTTCGGACAGGATGCATCACATACAACTACCCTCCAAGTGTTTTCTGGTTGGGACAAATTCTGTTCCATTTTCTCAAACGCATATTTTGAAAACTAAATAAAACGATGGCAGTAAATTTGTGTTTTCTTTGAAGCCAGGCTTAACATGAGTGGAAGCATTGTACTCAAAGAAAAAAGTCTGTTACAGCCCAGTACCTCCCAGGCCCCTGCAACAGGTTTGACGACAGCCTCTATGGAGTCGGTGGCTTCCGGTTCAGTGAACGTGAATGCCTCAGTCAATATCTGCTCCCGCCCGAGCTGCTGAGCGCAGCACAAAGAACACAGGAATTTCATCCAAGAAGCTGGCGCTCAGACTCTGAATATGCGCTATAATTAGGGCCTACTTTCTGTGCAACTGAGGACCAAATTCAATATTTCAGTCATGAGAAAGGCTGCAAAACAGACGTGCGTATTATCCCCTTTGAGGACAACTTATTTGTTGCGTGTTTGGTTCTTAATGCAAAGGAAAGTGTGGATTGGTTGATTTGGATTCACGGTGCCAGCTCATCAACATTTTACAAGTGTAGGAATTGAAATTCAACCACATTTTCATAACTACTATGAAGGAACTATGTATGTAGGTGGTCGAAGGCAGGTCTTGAAAATTTAGGCAGGGTTTAAACTTTTTCCCATCTATCATGAGAAGTGATAACCTAACGATCAGACCTATTTTGTTTTTTGAACTGGCATGATAGTCAGTGGAAAATGTGGGAATGGTGATAGAAAAGCATGAAAACAAAAAATACGATGCATGGTACTACTAAAAAAAAAAAAAAAAAAAAACAAAGGAGAGGGCAAAGAGTAAGGCCGGAGACGGGGTGTTACTTTGGAACGGTGAGTGGGCAAACTCTATCTTAGGCTGCTCAGGTCATATTGTGTCACAGTCACTCAAACATGCCTTTGCGTTATTAAAGCCACCATAGACAACAATGAACACTGTATTCCAGTAAAACTTTATTGATTAAAAACAGGCCCAGGGGTGTATTTGGCCTACAAGCTAATGTTTGCTAATAACTGTTCAAGGTGGGTGTTCATGGAAGACCTCTCTGGTAAGGGAATATTGATCAGGGAAATGTATGAAGGAGTTATAAATATGAATGAAATGTCACCAATCCAGCTAGGTCAGCCCAGGAGGTAAACCCAAACCAATTAAGTCATTTCACTTGTTAACTTTTACTGAAGAGGAATATTCTGATACCCGTTGCTGTACTGCTGTGCCTTTTACAAAGATTACATCAAAACTAAACAATGGCCCAGATTATTTTTTCAAATTTCTTTCATTATAGTTATCTAACGAACCTTCTGCAAAACATTCCTCCCTTATGTAGACTCAGCTTTATGACTTTCAAAACTGACCTCTCTCCTGCTATTTCCTTTGAAAGTGTACTTAGTTAGTTTGGGTCACCGAAGACACAAATATCTAGCTTACTGGTTACTGAGTATTCAACAGGTTAGCAAACAGGTCCCAGAAACTACCTTAAGTGAGGTAAGATGGCCACATAGGAGGAGCTGTAAGCAGCTTTGGTTTAGACAGGAGTCATCACATAAAACTATCCTCCTATATTTTCTAGTTGGGACAAATTCTGTTCCATTTTCTCAAAGGCGTATCTTGAAAGATCAAAAAAATGAGCATGCTCCAGGAACATATGCACTTTGATCCAGTCCCGATGGCTTATATCCTGTTGGGCATACTGCTGTACTCACTAATCATTATGTACAGTCTTCTCAAATGTGACTGTTCAACATTTTAACCTGTAGATGAATCACGGTTTACCAAACTATTCCTTGTGGCTGAATATGTAAAGTGTCCAGTTGTTTATAGTGTCATAAATTCTGTAGCAGCAACACTGGTAAGTATCTCCATGTTTGGGCTATGTCCTGGCAAATTAGGTCAGAAGGTCTGAAGGACGCCTTTTTATGGCTCTTCCTCACACCATCATATTCCTACCTTCCGCATCTGCAAACATCTGTGTCCCCATACAGTCAGGGACACCAAAAACTTCTTAGCAGAATTATTAATAGTTGTTCTCTCCCAGTTAGTATAAACTAGAGGGGCCATGGCGATGGTCTTCATTTTCTCTAATAAAACATGAAAGTCCAGAGCAGGGAATGTTAAGTCCGACACCTGGGTTAAAAATCATGGCACCACCTGCCTGTAAACTGTGTTCCCTTCTCTGCACCAAGGTTTCCATATCTTTAAAATGAGGCTAATAATACCAACAACTCTCTCACAGGGTTGTTGAAGCATTACCAGGGATAATTATGTGAACATTTTAAAATAGTGCCTAGTCGATCTATTATTATAATGAAAGCAGTAATTGAATTTTTGTTTATTGAGTCCTAGCTTGTCGGCCTGAGGTGACACACTCAAAACAAAAAGAATCCAAGGGTGATAGCAGTGAACAAATAACAGTCCATTGTTGTTATTACAAGTAAAACTGTATTTATTTAGGAGCTACCATATATAAAGCATGAACTCAACCTAGCAAATGCGAAGAAATATGCAGTCTTTACCCTCATCTAGTTCATTTCTTTTCTTTTTTTTTTTTTGGAGGATTAGGGCTGGAGTATGATAGCATTAGCTACAGTATTTGATGTAATTTGAGATGCTTTATACTTTACCAAGCTCAATGTTTATGGCAGAGAACAAACACTGGAAGGGGAAAAAAAAAACCTCTGTTAATTTTAAATAATACTAGTAAAATATTTCAAACTGGTTATGTCCCTAAACATAATTACAAGGTGATAGTTTGGATATTTATCCTCTCCAACTCTTAAGTTGAAATCTGACCCCCAATGTTGCAGGCGGAGACTAAAAAGGGCTGTATGGGTCACTCGTGAGGATCCTGCATGAACAGGCGAGTGTCATCCTCACCATAATCCCTGAGTTCTCACTCTTTTGGTTTCTGTGAGAAATGGCTGTTTAAAAAGAGCCTGGTACCTCTCTTCCTTCTCTGTCTGGCTTCCTTCCTCTTACCTTGCGATGCCTGCTCCCCTCTGCCTTCTGCCGTGAGTAGAAGTCTCCTGAAGCCCTCACTAGAAACAGGCACTGGGGCCATGCTTCTTGTATAACCTGCGGAAGCACGAGCCAAACTTCTGTTCCTTCACTCAGCCTCAGGAATTCCTTTACGGCAACACCAAATGGACTGAGACACAAGGTTTTCCCCAGTCTCCTCATTTTACCAGAGGCTCCCCTCCAAATGAAAGGAAAGAAAGCCCTATCATGCATGTGGCCCCAACATAGTTCTCAGAGAGTGGCGGGATGGAAGGCTGTTTCCAAATGAACAGTACAAGGCCCCCAGTAAGTGCAGTGCCAGAATCCCGGGGGCGGGGGGTACGCAGTAGTGGTCTGGTCACCCACTTACTGTTTCTTTCTCTTCTCTTACAGCCTTCTCTCTCTGAGAGGAAACATATTTATTCCTGCTCCAAACTTGGCGCCCATCTCCCTGCTCTCATCCTAAAGGCGGTCCTAATCATGGGGCCAAAGCCTGGCTTACTTCCAGCGCGCTCCATCTCACAGCTAATGTTAATGATCTGCATGTGCTCAGTCTTCTCTCGGAAGTGAAGGGAGGTAGACCAGGCACCCTGGGAAGAGCAGCTCTTCTTACTTAGGTGGGATAATACAGAGGGTCGGGCCGCCCTGGGATGAGCCACCCGGCCTCAACAAAGAGAAAAGCGGGCTACTGGGTAGAACAGAACACGAGTGCTCATTTGTCCCACATCAGAAAAGACCAAGTCAGTAACGCTGCCGGTGAAACCCAACAGCCAGTTTGTGAGTTCGCTTGGGGTGCGGAACCAATCACATACACGGCGTGAGGCAAGGGCAACTCTCGGCTCAGCCGGCTGAAGGATCTGTGGGGGCTGAGCTACTGTAATGAATTAATAACTAAGGACCCTGCCTTGGAAAATGAACTGCAGACCTCAGTATGAAGCAGAGGGACAACTCTGAAATTCATTCCATAGTGATCAATAAATGAGAACACCTTATCTATGTAAAAGGCAGATCCCCCCCCCCCACCAAAGTACAGAATGAATGAAACTGAATTGGAATTTAAAGCTACTTTATAATTTGAGTTTCTGCAAATACACCATGTCTAATTTTAAAAGGAAATGAGCTGTAACACTAAAAATGTAAGAGAAAAGGTACTTTCTTCATTCCAGTGAAAAGCAGTCACTTGAAAAGACAAGTGTATTCTGGGGTAGGGACTGAAACGTACCAATTATCTAATTTTCAAGTGAAATTTCAAAAACTAGTAGCAATGTTTAGCCTAAAGGGCATCATTCATTCTCATACACAACAGTGCCTCCCCGAGTGACACAAGAACACAGCACTGGTGTCAGCAACGTACAGCAGGTTACGTCCACACAGGAGCCCAAGAAGTAGAAACACGCATATAAAATTACTGCCTTGATTACGGGGATATGGATTGGGCTTGTCATTAATGCTTATGGTAACCTCACTAAGAAACGGTGGACTCACTCTAATATTTTCTCTAAAACCTTGTACTTTTTGTTAGCTAGCTTAACAAGCATAGGATCTGTGTTCACGGTAAATGCCTTGAGAGAGAGGGGGACAGGAGGGAAAAAAAAACCCTCCAATTATCTATATATTGAGCATTAATTCCTGGTGAATTCAGTGGGGAATAACTTTCGGAAGAAAAGGGAAGATTCCTCACATCCTTTGTTTCTTAATTTTCCAACTCCTTGAATTAAATAACTACAAGGCAAGAATCTTCCAACCTTTACGTGACAACTCAGGGGAAGGTGACACTTAGATTCCACATCCTTCTTATAAGTTCTTAATCTAAATGCATGATTTTGAGTTAAGAAAGGAAATACTCATAAATTCTAATATTATTTCCAGTCTTGTATTTGAATCAGTTTAAGTTTCTATACTCTGTCTACAGTACCTAACCAGAAGCCGGATAACACTATGAGCTTAAGTAGCATACATACACTAAAGGCATTCCATTTAACAAACTGGGTTCTTTAACACAAACTGACGTATTTCCGTACATATTTATGAGGCTTAGTGGTTATTATTAGGCTGTAATTGCAGTTGTTCTAACACCTAATAAGCCATGGTTGGAAAAACAAAGGCAGGTTAATTTGCGATTTCCTCTACTCATTCAGAGGCAAATTAAGTGTCAAACAGCTAATACAGAACATATTTCATTTTATGAGATTTTAATTTAATTCTGCACCATATCGTTGATGCCTTAATATAGGGTGGTTTATCTAAAAAGAGGAGCAATTTATAAACCTCTTTCAATAGAATCCTTAATGATAGGATATGATAGCATAATTATCGGAGCGCCTGCCCTCCTTCTAAACATAGACCTGTCGGCATTTCCATCATCTCAAATCCTTGTTTTTAAAAGACTTGCAATTTAATTTTTAAAGTTGGCACCAGAAGAACAATTGTGTGTACAAAATAATGAGACTATCCCCAAATTTTTTCATCTTATAATTAAAAATATTTATTCTGAAGACTCCATAAGCACACTTGATCTCTTTTTGTTATAAGACAATTATATAGCATTTGGAATTCCAGTTCTAGACCAGATGAAATCATTTTATTTTTTCTAGGTTACTGCTTTATCCCTTAGCAAAGATATGCTTTTAAGGTTTCTAATGGAGCCACGTTTGCCTAGATTACCCCCCTCTCCCAAGAAGATCACAGGCATCTACTTATCACACCTGGGAAGCTACAGACGCAGCCCAGGGACTCATAATTCAATGAGACCAGAAGAGAAATGCCCGGTATTTTTATTTTTCACACTCCCAGCTGCCTCACATGCTAACCCTAAGCATTTGTTTAGAGTTCTAGCTTTTCAGAGTGTTCAGAAAATGAACACTATTTCCTGGAACTCTTCCTACAGTTTGAAGAGTTGAGTATGGCAGAGAGCTTCATTTCCACATAATAAAACTAATGCAAGTGACACACACAAGGAAATTTGCCAGAGTTCACAGCCCACGTGGGTGGCAAGGCGAGAGCAGGAATTTGAGATCGCACCTGCACCATCTCCCTGATCAACACAGTGCCCAGCCACATGCTGGGCAAGGCCCGCAAAATGAGCAGAGGGCAATGACCACTATCAACACAGGATAAAAGCAAGAGATGAAGAAAGCACGAAAATAAAGGGGCACACAGGTGCTAGGAAACAACCTCTGGGACAGCCAGCAAGGGTGACAAGCCTTGAGGATAAATGTCAGCAGGAGCTGGGCTATGCACAGAGGGAAGGCTGATACAGGGATGCAGAGAGACTGGCCCAAAGGGATAGCAGTGTGACTTCTCTGGCTGCCTGGAGCCATTTCATGAGTTCAGGGTCCACCCTATGCCCTGCTGGATGTACCTAGCAGTACCTAGCCCCCCAGACCTGTTTTTCCCTCTCAGTAACTACAAAGACTTCTCTTTTGAGGCTTAGAACTATTGACCAGTCTCAAATTATGAATCTTTGATAACCATACATTTATTTAGAATGCTAGTAAACAATTTAGTCAGTTGCTGTTAAAATATCCTAAAGCTTGACTGAGAAAGCCAGGCATATGAAAATCCACAGAAACCTCAGCTCAACAGTAACACCTGAACTGCAGCTCCCCCACCTGCCCCACCTACAGGGCAAGTGGGGGGCTTGTGTGCAAACCCGACCTGCCTCATCCTGGCAGGGTGAGGGGGGCTTGTTAGCGCCAAGAGCCAGTGAAGGAACAGCAAACAGAGCCCAGAACACACAGCAGTGGATGGATGGATGGATCAGGGTTTGCTGTTATGACAGTCTGCCAACGAACCATGATTTGGGGCTTTTATTGATAAATTAACATTTGAATATAATTACAAGGCAACCTATAATGAATCCATAGGAAACAGTTCAGTCTATCATGGAAAGTCATTTTTAAGAACTTCTCTAGAACATGACCTTTGAAAGAGTGAAGAACTCCAAATTTCCACATAAAATGTGATTTGAATCCCCACATCACACACAGACTGACGTCTGGGAGGAATCAGCCAGCCATGTCTCCAAGGCCTATGTGGCCCCTGCGTGCTCTGCCCTGACAGCCACATGGCCCCATCTGTCCCATAAAGCCCCTATATAGCAGGGTGAGTTACATGTCATGTTTCAGGCCCAATCTGGAATTTCCTTCCCTTTGTTTAGGGAATTTTAAATTGGCCTCTTGGTTTTATTTGAGTGTATTTTTAGCAGGCTTCAGCACCCTGTAAATACTTAGTTGTGTTCCAGTGAAAAGTCAGAGAATAAGTCACAAGTTTCTGCATTCTCTCTCTATAAATACCCACTTCTCCTCTAATGCTCAGAGAAGTCTGCAACACAGATTTATTACCTACCTCCAGGCAAATCCGCTCTGAAATTACAATTCAGTAATAGGAGATGGATCCAAAAAACTGTTGGTAAAATATTATATGTGTACTTAGGCATGTAGTTAGGACTGTTAATATCAATTAATTCTGTTCACAGAGGAGGACTTGTTTTAAAACAACTTCATTTTTCTTTGGCATAATATGTAATTACACAGCTGTAACTAATAGCCGTGGAGATGCAATCTACCATCTAAATAACCAGCATTATTCTTCAAAGTATTATTTGTGCTTTTCTGACTTTACTGTCTCAGAATGAAGGGTGATTATTAGATATGACTAAATATATATATCAAGGCCATTAGCAAGGGACAGCCCCTCCCAGAAAGCGGCTCCGATTATTATAGTACACGAGGGTTTCCTGGACACCACTATAAAAGAATACTGTTTAGGTTTGTGAATTCACTGTGCCTTACTCCCTCCAAACCAAGTAAGATGATATTTATTTCCACGAGAATTTCTTTTTACTTTCCTAATGTATGTTATCACCGCTATTCTTTCCTTTTATCTTTGTGTAAACCATGTACTCGATCACATTTGCTATTTTGTTTGGGTGACACTCTCATCAATCAAGTGACTGTTGGTGAATGTACCATAGGGGCCATGAAAATTTAGCATAAAAATTTCATTATGATTCATTGTGATCCCCAGAACAGGACTTTCATGTAACAGAAATTACAGCATGAAAAACTTTGAACCTAACATAGACCAAATACGTATTCTGAGAGGTAAGTTTCCATTAGGCTTTTACTTTTTAATGTTGTAGTTCTAGCCCAGAACGCACATCAGCAAAACATATAGGAAGTACTTGCCAGCTACCTAGTGTGACAGGCATTCCTCAGGAAGCAGCAGGGATTTGCTTCAGTGAATCCGGGAACAGAAAGGCTTGCTATATTTCAAACGTAAATCTTATACTTCTACCACATCTTCAGAGCCCAGCAGACATGCCATTAACACAAAGTCCTGAGATAGGACAGACCAAGATTTTGTTGCATTTCGTTAATAAGTCCAGTTTTAATACTTACACGTGCAATGGGGGAATAGGAGACGGATCATAATGGTAGCGGCCCTCATGATGTCTCGCGTCAATTGGTACAGGAGGGTGGAAGGCAGGAAAAAGATGTGGTGGATCTGAAAAGAAAAACAATCAACCTGCATCAAATGACCTAGAAACAGCATTCAATGCGTGAAGCAGTCCCCCTACCCAACCCTCACTCCAGACACCGAATCTCCTACTAACAAGGCCACGTGAGGTACTGCACGAGTAGGAATGAGTAAATCCTTCCTGCACCAGCCTGAGGAGGGAGAGCCTACGAATATAGCTAAAACCCAGACAGGAAGCCAAGAAACAGAGGGACAGCACAGCTGCCTACCCTGGAAGCAAAGCCAGCCAAGGGAGAGGGGCTGAGGGGAGCCACAAAACAAAGTGAAGAGGCTTTAACACACTCACATGAAAAGAAAAATTGCATTTCAATTAAATTAGACAAAGTACTAGCTTCATTTCTCCCATGCCTTTTAGGGTGTCCTTTTAAAAGGACCTGCTGGAATCCATGGCTGATATAGACACACACACAGGCACATATACACATACACACACACTTAAAAAATATTTTAAATGTACATCACCCCCCCACCCCACCCCCCGCTTTCTTGCCTTAGGGTAAGGGTAGGCCTCCATAGTCTCAACACAAAGGCAGCAAATCTAGACACTGGCCAAGCTAGGAGAGAAGAGCTGGCCAACTGAGACTCATAGAGGGAGGTGTGGAGCCCCTTCCTGCGGAGGTGGTGTTAACACTTCCCTTGGATCAAGACCCCCACCCACTCCTGCCCTTCCTCAGGTGCATGGCTCAGAACATATGGGTTCCCGTATGTGCCCTTAAATTGTTCATCCACATTGACTCTTACTAAGTGATACCCATTATCTCTTGCAAATTTAAAATAAACTTTCATTTTTAAAAAAAGTAGCAATTCACTATAAATGTTAAAGAAAGTTTTAACAGGTTTTATAATAGGAAATAGGACTGATACTCTGTACCCACACGTAAGTTTTTCCCAAGTTTCAAGAAGCAAAATAAGAGTCTATAACCTGGAGGTCTGAGGGTTGACTCCACGGCTATGAGACCTGTATCCCAGCAAACGCGCTGGGATGTGCTCTTCAAATATGTACACATATTACCTGTCCACACATGGTCACCCTGGCAGCCTGCCCAGAGCCAAGATTGTGGGAATTGAGATGTACACCAAACAAACCTCAGAATGGCTTAGACTTGCTTCTAAACGCCTAAAGATTTTGTGCCAAGGTTAGCTCAGGTTGGCAGATTCTAAAGGCAATTTCAAAGGAGGCACCCACAGTGAACGGGCTCTGAGCACCCAGTGGAGGTGGGCACAGAGCCTCTCCAGTAGTCTGAGAAACTATGCCCAAAATGCACGGATTAGGATGTGGACCATACGTCCCAAGGCTGGGAGCACTGTGCCCCAGTTGTGAATTCTCTCAAATGCAAGTGGATGACTATTGGTGTGCATATAGGTTCCTGGGTTCTCTTCCTTAAAACAGTTCCTCCATCCACATTTACTTTCGAAAATTAAGGATGAACAAGTCCTAGAAAAAGTGCTACCTACCTCACTGCTGAGTGTAATTACCATCACCCTCGGTATACTTCCCTTGGGAAGCTATGCACCAACACCAGAGCCTAGTTCACCTTTCAAAGTACTTTTTCCTAAGAAGAGTTCACAAATTTAATTGTCTAGCCTCGTATATGGAATTCAAGTGGTTTTGATTTCCTTTCCTACCCACCTCTACTTTCCAAATTTCCTTCAACAAACATCTACTAGAATGTAAGAATAAAAAGCATGTCTTAAAAACTATAATACATTACTTCTCTTGTTTTGAATTTTGCCCTTGGTGCCTTCTTTTGAGGATCTAAGACTGTGGTTATGGAAGGAAAAATAAAATGAGTAAAAAACTCTAAGCATGGTATTGATAGAGATTCTGTGGTCCACAAAGGAAGGACCACAAACTGTCACCCTAACAATTTATCACCAGATCTAGAATCTAGAAAACTTCCAAGAGGATTATTGTACTGAAAATGTCAATTATTCACTATACTTTCTACTCATTCTAAGACTGGGTAGGGAGGGATTGGTGGGTGACATAGAAGGGATAATTTTGGCATTGTCATATCACTGTCACTGTGATATCACAACATACGATAATGCTGGAAATTCAAGGTGAGGGACAAACAACCTCATAATTTTTCACACATTATACATTTTATAAAGTCTATGCCCCCCCAAAATCAACATTTCACCAGTACTTCACTCCCAATATTAGGAATTAATATTAAAGGATTCAGGGGCTAGTTCTTTATAATACAAAATTTACAACTGACTCACTAAAAATTAAAAAGTTTAAGTTGCATGTTTATCCAGCAATGTTGGCAAATCCATTGGTGCACCAAACTAGCAATTTTGACAATTAAAATCTGCCCTCTAGAGAACCAAAACATTCTATTTTATTATTGTTCATGAAAATTACTCATCCTTCTTAAAAAAAAAACAAAAAAAACCTGAGGGCCGTACCTGTGGCTCAAAGGAATAGGGAGCTGGCCCCATATACCGGAGGTAACGGGTTCTAACCCAGTCCCGGCCAAAAACTGCAAAAAAAAAAAAAAAAAGAAAAACACAAAACAAAAAGAAATACCATGAAATTGAGTGGAGTACTCACTAGCCTGAAAGTCCAACTGTATTATACTGGTGAATCTTCCCTGATTTTAAACTTTGAAACAAACCCAAATCAGATACAAATCCAGAAGAGGAGGATGGCCGTCAAAATAGAAGTGGCTTTTCCTTCTCTTCCAGTCCCTTTGGCCATCACTGCTGATACGACATGCTCGTCTCCAGCAGAGTCTTACATATTACCTGCTTTTAGAAATCAGAGAAATAAACTTGCTAGAACTGTGTGTGAATTAAGCATTCATAAACATACCCACTTCCTAAGGGCTGCTCACCTGCAGCCTGTTTCACATGGCTGTTTCAAGGGACACTGTGACAGCGATGACTGTCATAGATGGAAGATATTTTTACTTCTTTACTTCTTGGCTGTGTTCTGTGTGATTAAATTCTCTCCACCAGATAAGTGGGTGTTAACTGTATTTGGTTTTCTCTATGTGGGTGAAACTATGAATTGTGACGAAGCATAAGTCCCCATTTTTCATACATATAGGACTCAAAATGTGTGAATTTATCCCACATTTAATATATACCTTATAGGTCCCGGAAATAAGGCATTATCTTCTATATGAGCAGTTATAATGAAGTTGCAGTAACGATGTGCACAGGGGTGAAGACCAACTAGTTAATCCTATAAAATCAAAAGCATGTGCCCAAGGGGTATAAAAATCTCTCCCCCAGGGAAACTTTCAATGCTATCACTGATATTTAAAAAGTAACTGCCATCTTTTCATGTTTAAGAAATTATTCTTTCAGGATTTAAAGACACTCTTTCACTCACCCTCCCTTCTTTCAGAATGAAAGAGATGATGACCAAAACCTACAAATATATTTGAGAAGAAAATATAAAACATAATTACTGAGGCATTTAGCAGTCACTTCCCACAGCTGAGTCTGTATTTTGTGAGTTTAAAAGTAATTCCGACTAGAAGGATGGGATGCATCTCGTAACACTGTTTGCACAAAGTGTTTATTTATGTCCCAAGGAAATTTATGAATTCTGCATTCTTGAATTAGGTTTAAATAAAGAACAGAGAAATTAATGGATGTGATCTGACTTGACCAAAGACATCTGGTTTTGGTTTCAGTGTTTTACTATTTCTGTGTTTCTCTCTTGATTAAATTTAAAATAACTTTTCCTGGACTGCTGAAGTCTGTGGGAACAGTTATACCTTGGGTTGGTTATTAGTGGCAATCACACCTCTGAAGCCACTTTCTGGGAAAATACGATGGAAGACCCCTCCTCTTCCAACTCAAGATGTGCTTGACCATAGCTTAACAGGATGAATGAAGAATAAAACCCAGTCTGAGCGTGTCCTTTACTATACGGGGCATCGCATGATGTTAAACCTAACTCGTTTCTCAAAAAATGCTCCTGAGTCCCCAAACACTGAGTTCTTGCCTCACAGGCCTCTTGGTTTATCATTTCTATGTGATCAGCGGCATAGTCCATCACAAGCCCAAAAAGCTGTCAGAGAAAACCCACATGACAAGAACAGCCCCGTGTCGCCAGCAGCCACCATAATTATCCACCTCGCGGTTTATTATTTACACATGAGCGGCACAGCTGTGGAGCATCATAACTCAAGTGTATGTGTAATAAGTTACCGCACTGCAGCCATCTCCTGCCCTGGCCCTTGACAAAACACCACATGATGACTTCTCCAAAGTCACGCGAAAACTGCTGAAGCAGAAGGAAGTGCCACTAAACCTGGCTACCTCCTATTTATCATACAATTTCCTGACTGATGGTTCCACAAACCAGCTGCTAAGTGCTGTGTACTCTACTGTCAGCAAACTAACGGGCTAAATGGAAGACAGGGAGAATAATGTGCAGAACTGGTAGAATCAATTTTACTGAGGGAATTAAAATTCTACCAGGTGGGGGTGGGTCTATGGAGCCCCGGTACGCAGCCAAGTGTACACGCTTATGGTGGCAAAGATGATTTATTACAGACTCACAAGAGGTTTGACTATTGTACCCGAGTCCTCTAATGCCAAAGAAAGATTTGAAGAGTGTGTACTCTCTGAGGTTTGAGTGGAATAGTCTTTAAACCCTATAAATATGTAATTGGCTTGACACATGTTTCAATTGAAATGCATAGTAAAAATATTTGTGCTGGGTAGAGTTGTCAGTATTCAATTTCATACAGGCTGTCATCACACCGAGCATTAAGGGCTCTCATTAGGAATGAGAGGCATTGATTTTTAGGTCTCTTCGCAATAGCCTGGGCTGATCGTAAAACCTGTAGCCAGAGAATAACCGGGAAAGACACTTGGAGATTTATCTTCAGTTGGATCCTTCTCCCCAAGAAATAGTTTTAGTATCCTCAGGCTATAAGATCTCTTGGATGCCATCCTGGGGAACTGTCTTTTAAGGTTTGAAATTTACATACAAAAATTGTAGATTAAAAAAGAGAGATCAAAGTCAGCTCAGCTAGTGCCCTGAAGGAATAATTCACCAAATGATACTTGAATGGCCTACAAGTGCCCAGGAAACAGCACCGACAGGGTCGGCAAAGGTAGACTGCCAAGTGCAAACATCCTTAGACTGACTGAAACAGCAAAGCACCTTGGGATTGATTCAAAGCAAGAAATGGTTTTCCTGTCATTAGGGTCAGCTCTGCCAGAAGGAATGGCCAGTCCTCTCAACCTCTTCCCATCGCCTGCCATCAGTAGACATGCCCTTGAAACCTCACGTGGGTTTCTGAGTGCGATATCCACTGTGCCAAAACTAAATAATCATCCAGCTTCTGTAAAACAAGTGGGAGAGTCAGAGTGCTGGGGGTGGTGGGAGAGAGACCCCACTGCCCAGGAAGCCGTTCCAGTGGCGTGGTGGACACGTGCCCACACCACGTCTCTGCCTCTTCCCACCTCAGGCATCTCCAATCATTATCCTCCTGCCTATAAGACCTTTACCAGGCTCAGTGGCTGATGAGAGACACTGCCATTTGGACAGACTCCACGATCCAGATTGACCCACTAAATCTTGGTCCTCCCTGCTATTCCTGCCTGTGGATGACACATCACCGGGAAGGAGCTGATCAGATCTTTCTGGGGACATCCCTGGAATACCTGACAAGGAGGAGCTAGAGCAGTGGTTTTCAATGCCGTGCCAGGAAAGGAGCTTAGGTGTGCTACAAAAATTTTTAAAGATCATTAAGTTATTTTTTGAAAGAAGTCAAAGCACAGTAAGTATATTCTTTTTTAAAAAACTTTTTTTTTGATCAACATAATTTAAGTGTGCCAACGAAGTTTAAGTATAGGTTCAGGTGTGCTACAAGATTAAAAAAAAAAAGGCTGAAAACTGTTTATCTAGACCAAGATCTACAGGCAGCTGCTGTGAGTGGAAGCTAAGGGGTCCCATCCCACAAGGGTAGCTGTGGACCTACTCCGATTCCTGTGTTACTGTCCCATGGGGCACTTCACGGAGCAGTAGGAACATTTCTTCTGGTCTTACAGCATGTTATGTGGAGTTGCAAAGTCCTCCAGAGTCATTATTATGGGTCATCGTAAGTTTTGAGATACACAAAAATCAAGAAATGTAAAATCCATGCAAACAGAAACAAATGAAGCCCTCCCAGTAACACTGATAAGCTGAGCAAGTTGAAACTTGCACGGGTGAATCAGAAAGGACGCTGTTGACTGTGTTTCCTGGAAGTGACATAATGGGCCATAACACAGTCTGTCTCCAAACTCTCGTAGTGACCCACATACAACCTTCTACAATGTGATGCAAGTTTAAAGAAACTATGGTTCTGGTATGCTCTGGAAACTTATAAATGCCTTGCTAAAATATCTATCTATCCTTTTTTTGTTCACAAGCTGGAGCCTTAACATGAAGAGTTTTGTGCCAAAGAAAGATCTCCAAAGTACTGCACATGGGGTAGTTGTAAATAAAGTTTTATTGGAAGACTGCCACATCTGTTTGCTTACAGATTGCTCATGACTGCTTTGATGACTAGCTGGGACAGAGAACCGTAAAACATAAAATATTTAGTATTTGGCCCTTTATGGAAAATGTTTGACAAACCTTATTACCAAAATAAGGTAATTTTCTGAAATTACCACATTTCAGAAAAACCACACACCAATTTTTCCTTATAATACGATTTAAGCAGTAACACTATGTATGTAAAATATTTTAAATGGAAACTTTCTTTAAATGCCAACTTGTGTGACTCAAAAACATCTTTATAGTAAGTGTCCATACTAACAATTAAACAATAAAGAGACATATCATCTAATTTTCAGAAAATCTGTAATAAGTAGATATGTTTTAAGGTAAAAATAACAGATACAATTTATCATAAGTCTAGCAGATAATGGCAATGATGGCTTAACATCTGCAAATTTATCTTACAAGGTTAAGTAAAACACAAAAATTTATATAGAAAACTACTTAACAACAGAAACTAGGCTATTTCTTAAACCCAAGAAATTTTTACTTCCGGCAATTGCCAGTTAGTTGTGACCGCTGGTTTATAAACTTCTGTGGATGTTCCTCAGTTCTCAAATACCAGGCTTTCTATTCATTTATTTTGTGTAAGCATGTAGACATATGAAGTTAGTTAATATTTGAGACTTTAGAAACCTCTGCCTTTACCACCTCACAGGTGTTCTGGGTAATGAGCAAAACAATTGATTCGACCCCTTCTGGACACTTCTAACTTCTTTCATCCACAAGTCTGAGCATTTCTCTGCTAAAGATGATGATGCCCAGTGGTGGAAAAAGAACCACATGTCCCAGTGGCCAACCAGTCATGCCCTCCAACCAGAGTCTCTGGAATGTGTCTCCTGTGGGAGACATACCTGCATCCGTGGTGTTTTTGGATCTCTTCCACATACCTGCATCCATGGTATTTTTGTTTCCAGCTTTCCTGCCCTGATAAGGCAGAAAAAATAACTGGAGATAAAGGCAGCAAAGAGAAATGAGAGGTTTACAGTCACTGTGTGTAAACTGTGGAGCTCTGTGGCAAATCACAGGCAAACATGTAAGAATCACTTAACAGCGACAAGTCCACTGACTCTGAAACAGGTTGATGGTGCATCTTCACTGACGATAAATAAGATGGGAGATGAGAATATGTGGAAATTAGTTACAAGTGGCAAATTCTTTTATCAATGACCATATTTTTAGGGCAGCTCAAAGCAAAAGTGAAATCCATAACTCCAAAAAATGGACACTGGGATTCTTAATCCTTGTGAAATGAAAAGAGAGGATAACTGTTTCCATGAAAAGTATTTGGTGTCTCAAGTCTAATTACAGAAACTTTGGAATCAACGGACCCAGAAGTCGTCCTGGATTGTAAACCAACAACTAATCAATGAAGGTGGTCTGGAAGTCATACTCTATCCAAAATAAATCAACTGACAAAAAACATTTCAAACTCTTTTATTTAGTGCTGCAAAATTAGCAGAAGCAAGGTAGTGAAATGTGAAAGTAAATTAACAGTATACTTTATAAAATGTATCTATTTAATACATCTCCTTAAGGAATCCTCTTGACAATCTTAAATCAGCATTTTCAAAGCTTTATTCTTATTCCCCTAAGTTTTTTCCTCTTTATTGACTATTATAAAGATAATCCTGAGACGTAAGAAGAGGAAATTTCATGATCTGCTTAGAAAAGCTAAATGATCTACCCAAAGCTGCACAAAACTAAAGCCTGAGGCGCAAGCTAGGTGTGCTTCCTATTCCAATGCCATAGCACATTGGACGTGGCATTTCAAACACAATCCCAGCCTGAGAGGCTTTGGGGAAAATCCACGCACCATTTTGGAGCCCCAACTGGACTCTCAACCAGAAGAGCAACCCCCAGAAGCTCTTGGGCAATATACCACCCCCACCCCACACGCCCACCTGGAGACTGCCTGGGATGAGGCTCAGAGCATCAGGGGGGTTAATTCTGCCTTCACAGTTGAGAGGAGAATGACACCACCAATCCAAGGGCATCACTCATCAAAGACCACTTCCAGAAAGATTTTGAAGTCCAACCAGCAATGTCTCAAGAGTGAGGTGGTTGGCAACTTTGTAGCAATTGAGAAATGAATGAGCCGCTCTGATTTTGCTCAAAGTCAGACAAGAAGCTTTGCAGGATTATTGACTCTCCCCTACGAATCTCCACCACCTACCCCATCTGTAATTCCTGTTAATCAACAACTAAAGGTCTTTCAGCATGAGCCCAATGATGAGTAATTAATAAGAATAATAGAAGCAATGGTGAGCATAAATATTCACTGAATACTTTAATACCAGTCAGGCACTGTGCAATGCCTGCTAGACTTACCTCATTTATTTCACCAGCCTAAGAAGCCTCATTCCACGGATGAGGAAATAGTTAAGGACCTTGACCAATGCAGTGGTTCTCAACCTTCCTAATGCCTCCTTATGCCATGACCCTTTAATACAGTTCCACATGTTGTGGTGACCCCCAACCATAAAGTTATTTTCGTTGCTACTTCATAACTGTAATTTTGTTACTGTTATGAATCATAATGTAAATATCTGATACACAGGATGTATTTTCATTGTTACAAAGGGGTCGCGACCCATAGGTTGAAAACCCTTGTTATGGGGGGAAGCAGTGGTACAACTAGATGTCTTTCTAATCCCAAACCAGGGCTCTCAGATACTCTCATTCTTAACCCTCCACCCCCCCAGACCCCCCACCACTGGGCAGGCAGACACCATGGGCACTCCGCAATAACATCCCATGTTGGGACCTTTCCAAGACTCTGAATGGCTTTCCAGCCAAGGCGATGTTGAGGCTTTGGTGAATTCGGAATACTGGAGCAGGCTGCTAACACCCATATGGAAAAAGCTCTTTGACACAAAAGGTTGGAGGTCAAAAGTTTAAAAGCTCCTGACAGAAATGACAGGGGCTCCTTTGCCCCCACCTCCCTTTTTTTTTTTTTTGTCAATAACATCAAAGGCCCTGGCATGTTCTTAATGCTATTATTGTTACGCCTTTGGAATCCATTGAAATTCCAGCGTGTTTACTGCACACTGGGAGCATTAAAAGGCCCCACTTCCTTGTCTCTTAAACTCTGAACTCTCTGTCTAGGAAGCATCATTGTTTGCAGAAAGACACGAAGCTTTTAAGCAAAGAGTTTATTTTAAGGGCTTCTTTCACCCTGATTATAAGATAATAAAGCACAAAGTGGTTTCCCTGCAAGGATGAGCAGGAAGTAAGACAGAGAGGAGAATCTCCCACTGCTCTGGGGAGGAGAAAAAAAAATCCCTTCACATTCTTGGTTCCGAGAATGCAAGTACAAAAACAATCCCCACTTTTCCTGTATTTCTCCTCTCCCCAAAACCCTATGTCAGCCACTTATCATACATTTTATACACACCCTCAAAGACACCGGCTATGTGAAAATACATCAAATGGCATATCCGAGGGTGTCTGAAGCACCTTTCTGCTAGGAACGCCTTCTCGAGTCCACCCTGCACTTTGCGGCTGCCCCGTGCACGTTCCTGGATGTGCAGATGAAAAGCCCCACAGCTGCCTGCGGATTGATTCACAGCCACGCCAAGCTCCTCTCCCGAAGTTCCCTTCTGTGACTCACTCACTCTCTCCTCGGCTACCCTTGCCCTCATTGCTATCTCCTCTGGCTTCCTAACTTGCCTCTTAGCTTAATTCCATTTGGAATGCTGAGTACATTTCAGATTATCCCTGACCTACAACCCCAGAGAACACCTGTTCCACGGCAATGCCTCTGGATGTCTAACCCACTCTGCAGGCAGGAGGCACCCCGGCTGGGCCCCCAACCCAGAAAGGGCAGAGGTCACTCACTTCCCATCCTTACCTCCTACGTTTCCACAGTCCAGACAAGCTCCCATGCTCAGAGCACCCAAGAGGGATTCAAATGGCCAGCATGCTGCTTTAAGACTGGGGAGGATAGTCCTGGAGTGTCACCAAACCTTCCATCTGTTCCGCTGGGCTCTGGGGGGACTCTCCGTCCTGGAGAGTTGTTGGCTGCCTGCCGCCCGTGCTTCCCCAGGACCACAAGCTCTCCTGCTGCCGCCTTAGAGGGTGACTCACTGGCCACTTCCTCCCAGACCCTCCATCAGGACTCAGCACCTGTTTACCTGTCATGTGATCTCCAACGGGGTCCTCTCCTCCCTGTCCCCTCGGTTTCTAGAACAATTATAGGGGCTCAGCTTTTACAGACAATGTTTAATAGCTATCTGAAGTCAAAATGTTCATTTGATAGAGAGGCCCTGGCCTCCTTCTGGAGTCCACACCCACATCATGAGGGGCTACAGGCTCCTGGTAACTGTGGACACAGCTGCACAAAGACGGTCCCCTCTGCCCTTCCTCAGTGAGCTTCCCCTCGTCAGGAGAGTCTATACACATTTCTAGAGAGTAAGAATGCTTCTCACACTTCTTTGCTGTCTGTAAGTGTACTAAAGACCCGCAGTGTTATCATACAAGATCTTCAGTGCACTCAAAGCCAGACATCGATTGCATAACAGACACTAGGCAACAGACCAAATGGATGGTGACCAACCGGTCATCATGGCACAAACTTTATCACCCTTTCGGTATGAACTCCTAGAAAAGCCATCCTTGCTGTGCCGTTTCCCCTTCTCCAAAATCAGGAAAGGTCCAAAGACATGCAGCCCACTGCACGTGCCTGCTGCGACTCGTAGGTGGGCACACCGTTTCCAGAGCAAAGGAGCTGAAAATGCTCCCCACGTCAAAACGTATCTAGATTTCCATATAAACAATTACATAATACAATCATAACATAGATCTTCTCTTCATCCATAAAATAAGACAAATAAGACTCAACCCTCCAAAGGGTTGAGTATCCCACGAGGCTGCTAACAGCACCAAATGCTACAGATGAAGGTAGTTCACAAATTCTAAAGTGCAGTTGTGCACCGCTTAACAACAGGGGCACTTCCTAAGAAAGGCATCGTTGGGTGATTTTGCCATTGCAGAACGACATGGAGGACACTTATGGGAACCTAGATGGTACAGCCTGCTACACACCCAACCTGCACAGCCTGTGGCTGCCCTAAATGCTGGAGGCCACTGTAACACAAGAGTGAATATCTGAGTGTCACTCAGGAAAGGCACAGTAAAAATACTTTATAAAATATAAAAAACAGTCCACCTATATAGGGTACTTATCATGAATGGCGCTTGAAGGCCTGGAAGTTGCTCTGGGTGAGCCGTGAGTGGTGAGTGGGTGTAAGCCTCAGACACTACTGTACACAACTGTGGGCTTTAGAAACTCTGCACACACTGAGGCTACCAGAAATTTGAGCCTGGGTGCAGAAACTCCGACCTATAATCCTCGCACTCTGGGAGGCCCAGGCTGGTGGATTGTTTAAGTTCAGGAGTCCAAGACCAGCCTGACCAAGAACGAGACCCTGTTTCTACTAAAAACAGGAAAAACTAGCCAGGCATTAGGGTGGGTACCTGTAGTCTTAGCTACTTGGGAGGCTGAGGTGAGAGAATTGCTTAAGCCCAAGAGTTTGAGGTTACTGTGAGCTCTGACATTCTACCCAGAGGAAAATAGAAGATTGACCCTGTCTCAAAAATAAATAAATAAATGTGAAAATAAAGTAATTGCACCACTATAGTATGACAGGTACAACATCTCTAGACCATAGGAATTTTTCAGCTTCATTACAATCTTAGGAGACCACCCTCACATTGGCAGTTCATCCTTTACCTAAAAGTCACTATGTGACCATACTCACGTTTAAGGAGTTAATTTCTAAGCCCTTCTCTTTCAGTACAAACATCCCACTTCACATGGGTATCTGCCGCTTCACAACTCATCTGAAGGGTCAGGCCTAATCCTCCCTTGTCTTCCACCCTCCTCTGATCATGAGAGACCAGGGAGTTCTCTGTAGCTTTGTCTCTAAGTCAAGTCTACACCAAGGACATAAATGTGATCTGAACTTCAGAGTAGCCAGACACTGTCCTCAGCTCAACCAGCAGGAGCTGGTGACAGCCACAGATACATTCAGATAATACATGACTAGCATTTATGTGCTAAAGACTAAACACCTTTTATAGATAATATTTTCTGTTTATACCACGTGACAACTCCTGAAGTAGCTATTAATATCCCTATTTTACAAATGAGAAAATGAAGATCAGAGAAGAGAAGAAACTGTATTAGGGACAGACTTGGCCTCAAGTCCACATCCGCATGGCTACAGCGCCCAGGACACTACAGTGGACAGCTTCGCAGCCCCTAGGCCTGTGCTTGGAAGGACCCTGGCTTGGTTTAATCTTCTGTTCTTGCCACCTTAATAGTTTTTTAACAAGAGCCCCTCCTTTTTTCCCACTGGGCCTCACAAGCTACGGAGCTGGTCCAGCTGTGCTTCCCTCCTAGGCACTCACATCCCTGACCTTTTCTGCTGCACCCAAGCCCACAAGGAAAGTGGAAAACAGCTAAAAGGCACTGTTGGGCTACATGCCCCACCCTTTCTCAAGGTCCTGACCAGGCCCCTCTAGGGGGACCTTGGCCCAGCCTGGCAGCTGCTGCTCTGTTGGACCCAGTCCTTCAGACACCTCTCCCAGCCGCAGGGACCCCACTCAGCAGGCAGCAGGCCCCAGTGGGCCTGGGCAGGACACAGGTATGGTGGACCCCACGATGATGCCATCCTGCTGCAAGTGAGCCTGCAACATTGCTAGCACAGTGGCCTTGAACTTGCTATCCTGAGGGCTAATTGGTCTTGTTTTAATCAAGACTGAATAAAGCAGAAGTCCCTCCACACATCAGTTACTAACTGCAAGGACCATGCTCTCTCTGCCCCTTAATGCTGTTGCAGAGGGCTGCCCAAGCCAGCGGAGCCAGCACAAAAGCCCCAGACTGGGCTATAGCAATATCAGCTGGCTAGCTCAGTTTATTATTCAAACAGTTCCTTAACCACTCTTCCCAGAGGTGAGGGAGGCCAAGCTGTTTTCCTTCCCTCCACAAAGCAGATATGCAAGGCTTATTTGAATGCCTCCAACGTTTACTTTAGTCCCTGGTTAAATACCTTCCACCACAGAGTCAATCAAACAGTTCACTTCATTAGAAAGGCAAACAATTTAGCAAGAGAATACCACCAGCACTTGAGGGGAACCTGGCTGGAAGAGAGACCCTGGGCCCAGGAAGTAGGGTGTGAGCTGAGCCCAGGCTGGAGCAGTGGAGCTCACTTCAAAAGCCTTTTCACAAATACTTCACACATTCACTGGTAATTAACAGATAACCCCAAAGAGATTATCTGCCCTGCGGCCAGGGCCCTGGAGGATTATCCACACCAGAGGCAACAGAAAGCAGAGCCTGAGAGCACACCTTTTTCTTTCCAAGTACGAGTGGATAAAGTCATCTGGGCAAACACCAGTGTGAGCAACCACCCTTACCCCTACCCTGTGGAAAACAGCACCACATTGAAATAATACTCATTCGGGGAACAGCGGCAAATCATGACTGAGAAAAAACACAGAGGCCAGAACAGCAAATGGACCCAGGGATACAAGGTTCAGGGACCAGGGCAGGAGCACAAAACCTCTGGTGTATTCTCTGCGTACCAGCTCAGAAGTGGGGGACACCACTTCTCTGGACGAGACTTAGGGGGACTGAAAACAAAGGGGGACAGACCATGAGCAGGTTAAAGTCCAGTCCCTCTTTACAAGACCCTGGAGTCAGAAGCCTTGGAGGCCTAAAGCCATCTGTCAGCCAGCAGACAAGCCCTGACTCTCTGCCTAGCCAGGCACCGCACTGCCCTGGCCTTGGACGCCCTTTACAGACAGAGACAGAGCCCAGTGCCTGCGCCTCAGCACCACAGGAGGCCACACCAGAGCCAGCTCCTCAGGAGAGGACACTATAGCAGGTGGATTCACGCCCCTGGGTCTGTGCTTGGCAGGGCCCAGCTTGGTTTAAGCAACAGATGCCAAGTCACAACTACCCATCCAGGGCACAGGAAACTATTTGGGGCTCATACCTTCAATCACAGAGGGGCCCCTCTCTGTTCTACTTAAGAACACTTAGAGACCCACCATCACTGTCCCACATACACACATATCACAACAGCAGACCATGACATCCAATAAAGATGGCGTGGGCAGCAAAGCCGTCCCTGTCATATTTGAATCTGGGGTTTCACCCATGCGGCGGTCATCCTGGATGGGTCAGATCAGACAATTCCATACTCATGGCTCTTAAGGATTTGGTACAACTCAAATGCCAACTGTAATAAATCATACAAGTCTCTATTAAAACTATAAATCACTCATGAAATTTAATACTGTCATGAAGAGTAATTAAGTGCTAATGTAATAAATCTACAAAAGAAAAAAAAAAGACACATTAATGGCAAATCTTAAAAGTAAGGGAACACTCCTATACGGGAGCTTTAAGATACAATGTGCCCAACGAATAAAGTCTATTTTCCTCTCTGAAGCCAGTAGTGAATAGTAAAAATCATCAAAGGGCCACAGTCCCAAATAAACTCAGGACTGACCACCAAAGACTTAACTTCCATCTTCAATGCAGAAAGACAGCTCAAAAACTGGCTTTAGTTCTGTGTCATCCTGTTGATGAAAACAGAGGTGGCCTGTGGGGAAGATAAGCAGGAGACAGGAGGGGAGGCATCGGGGCTCACGGGAAACTCCAGGGAGGTCGCAGCAGTGCCTATAATGTTGCTACCTCACTTGCAGTGCCTTTCAAATCACTGTTTTGTTGCTAAACTGAACAACTGTTCTTAGCTCTTTAACTTCTTTGAATCTTAACATTTTAGATAGGACCTAGTAATTACTTTCTGGGCGGCATTAGCCATTACACCTCAGGACTCGGTAAGTGGCCATACAACGTATGAACAAGTGAAAACCAACTCGTGGCACAGACCTACCTAGCACTGCCAGTCCCAGGCCCCGTGGACACCACAAGCCTAACAGTCAGGCTGCCCCAAGGAGCCACAGAGAGGAGCAGAGCACGCGGACTGGATCCACCAGTCACCAAGACACCAACAAGCCCAACACTGCAAAGCGTCTGAGGTCCAAAGGTTGCACACAGAAGGGCGGGGGAGCCAGGGGGGCAGGGGAGGGAACAGGGAACGCGTCCTCTGGAGGAAAGGCAGTGCTATGCCCTGAGTGTGGACAAGGGTACCGTGCCAGACCCAGCCTGCCCAGAGGTGAGGGTGCGCTCCTCCAACCCCAGCTTGTCTCCATGTCTGCAGAGCTTGGTAAAACAAAAACTGCTAAGCGTCTGACTCAGTGGACTTGGGGGACCTGCCTGAGAATTTGCATTTCTACTAAGTTCCCCCGTGATGCTGGTGCCAGGAACTCTCTGAGAAACACTGCTTCAGGGGAGCATGGAAGAAAATGAGTCCACCCCGAGGAAGGTCCCCTACACTGTGCTGGCAAGTAGGAGGGTTCACTCGGGAAATGGGGACGATCAGACATAAAGGTGCCTTTTGGAAATGTTACTCCAGTGGTAACGTGGGCAATGAGTTCGGGGGGAATGAAGTTAATGTGGGAGCGAGAGATGCAAAGGGCTGAAGTCAGTGGGAACAGAATAGAATGGGATGGAGGAGGGACTCCGGGCACAGGAGAGAGGAATACAGGAGATGCTGAAGAGGAGGAGGAAAGGAGTCAGGGCTGACCCCTGCGCTCTGGTCCAGGTGAGTGTTAAAGGGGGTCCTGGGACCCAGGCAGGAACAGACCGGGAAGCAGGCAGGGGTGTGCGAGGAGGAAGCTGGTGAGAATGGGTTCAGGCGGGGCCATGGCCACCAGCTCCAGGTCTGGAACCTGAGAGCCACGTCTGGCCTGCAGAGGGAGGCAGGAGATACATGATCATGGGGGTGGCTGGTGCCATCAGAGAGTGAACTCTGCAGAAGCAGGCTGCAGAAGGATAAGTGGCCACCTGGACAAAGGCTGACAGCTCGGGGACGAGCAGAGGGAGTGAAGCTGTGTGCAGAAGAAACAGTAGAGACAGGAGGTGGATCGGCAAAACGCACAGCTTTGGGTGCAGAGGTGTGTGCACCTGCCAGGAGCACTGGCGGTGAAGACTGTGACACGCCTCAGGAAGTCTGGCTGCGAACGCAGGAAACAGGGCAAGAGACGGGGTGGCAGCTAGAGAAGACAAGGGCCTGCAGTTCTATTTGGGGTCTTCTCTCTTGTTTCTGGGAAAGGCGTTGAGCACAGGAAGGCCAAGGTGATAGCACCTACCAAGGTGAGGCTTGACAGCTTAAGTGAGAAGAGAGTCCCAAGGGTGCCTGGAATCCAGAACAGGACCCAGTTGGCTCAGAGTCACTTTCCTGGAAATAAAGGCCAGGGGGAAGGAGAATGCTGGAACGGGCCAGCTTTAACAGTGTGGAGTTTCCAGCAAAGCACATGCTCTGGTCCCACCTCTTTGACAGACTCAGGGAAGAAGCTTCAAATCAGGGGCGCTGCTGAGTCAGAGGCAGCACTTTTAAAACTGAGGCCCTAGTTTTAAAAAGGGGTGCAGGAGAGATGCCTCCTAGGGTACTACTGGGAGTTTCTGCCTGGGCATGGATTCAGAGTGGTCAAGCCCTTGCTTCCCACTAGCAAGAACTGCCAAGATCCACCAGGACGGGAATCCCTGACCCTCCACTGTGCTTGCTCTCAGCCCTGGGATGCTTGCTGTGCAGCAATAGCCTCTCTGCCTAAGGGAGGGATTCCAGAACCCAGGTCAGAGCACAGAGAGCAAGCGGCAAGGGGCTAGAGAACTATACCATGGAGACAGATCCACAAAGCAGACTCCAACCAGGAGGAAGGCCGAAGGTGCCACCAAGGATAGGTTGTCTCAAAAGATGGTTGCCTAAAAGTCGAATGTGATCAACAGAGTCCTCGGGCTGAGGTTAGGCTCAGGTTTGTACTAGGCACAAGGAGGCAGAGGCAGGGGCTGTCCGTGGGGGCGGCTGCAGTGGCCCGGTCAACCCAGGTTTGACAAGGTCGGCAGCTGCAGGTGCCTAAGGTCAGCTCAGGAGCCGTTTCATAGAAGCTGTGCTCGGCTTCACATCTCCGAATTTGATCTTTTTATTTAGACAGCCCTGGATTAGACAAGACATGCTGTGGGCAATCCTGGTGCTGGGGAACAGAGCAGGAAAGGAGACAGACACAAAGGCCACAGCTTTCCCAGGAAGGGTAAAGCCTAGGAGAAGCAGCCACACACTGGCCTCCCTGCTGCTTCTATTGCTTTCTCTCAACAGCTGGAGAAAATGTTTGATCAAAATATTTGTATTATTGTGTTAAGTGAAATGACATATGACAGCTCATTATCCCAAACTCAGAATTCCCACAGCATCTGTCACAGCCACCCTGTTAGAGACAGTCGCTCTCCCTGGAAGACACAGGGGCATGGGGCGGGAGATGTATGACTCAGAGCAGCGGGCATCAGACCCCAGAGGGTCTCAGCTTCACAGACTGCCCAGGCTGCCATTAAACAGGAGGGGCGCTACAGCAGGGAGACGCAGGTGATGGCCAGAACCCACCCCCCAAAAGCACCCCTCCCCCAGGAGTCAGCACCCGCCAGGAGCACAGCAGCCACCTGGTGAGCATGTCCAGCGACACGGCTAGGATCTCCCTGCTTAGACAGTATTTGCAACCCATATTTCTTCATCTGAATTTTAACAAAATCTCTCAAGCCTGCTGCCTCCAAATTCAAAAGGAGATAAAAATAACTTTTAAAAAAGCTTCATGCCATGTTCTCTATCCTGAGGTGAGTAATGACATAATCGCACAGAACTTGTCTTTTATGACCCTAATTTTTCCCTGTCAACCTTAGAGTAAGGCTACTCAGGTCTGCTCCAGCCACATTCTTTCAGGATACCTGTGAGTGGACAGATGTTAGGATGTATGTTTCAGACCAGATAAGCAAGGGGAGGAAAATCATCTGCTGAGTGCTTACTGTGTACCTAGGACAGTTCTGAGAATTTTCAGACCTGATTCGAACCCCACGATAATCCTAGGAGGCTCACAATACCGTCTCTTCTTTACAGATCAGGATATCCACGCTCAGAAAGGTTACAGACCCAAAGTCTCACTGCTCAGAAACTTAAAAGTAAGGATGTGAACCCAGAACCTCAGGGCCCTAGAGCCTGTAAGTTTTCTACAGCTTCTGGGTGCAGCCACAGAGGGCAATGACCCATGGAGTGGCCAGCTGAAGGGCCAGCTGAAAGCTGGCATCCATGTGGTGCACCTGCACGTCCCCTTCTCATCATACACTCAACCAAATCCGAGGCTTACACCAACGTCCTTAGCAGCAACTACATTCTTCCCTGTTTTGTCGTCTCTGTCCCATGTACTAAGTACAGATCCATACTACGGAAAAAGCAGCTCTACGTTTTAGCCCTGTCTCCATCATTTACTGAATAAAACCTGAGGAGTCCTCCCTTTTGAGGTTTCTGAGTCCCAGTCTCTCAACTTGCAGGATTGGAAGGTGACGTGTTCCTGATTCATGGAGCACCAGACAATGTGCAGCAAAGACCTCTGAGGTTTTCCCAAGGACAACTGTACAGATGGTTCCATTTCTCTGAACCTTCAATTATTATTATTATTATTATTTTTGAGACAGATTCTCACTGTGATACCCTTGGTAGAGTGCCTGGTGTCATAGCTCACAACAACATCCAACTTTCGGGCTTAAGCAATTCTTTTGCCTCAGCCTCCCAAGTAGCTGGGACTACAGGTGCCCACCATAATGCCCAGCTATTTTTTGGATGGAGTTGTCATTACTGTTCGGCAGGCCCAGGCTGGGTTTGAAACCACCAGCTCTAGGGTATGTAGCTAGCACCCTAACCACTTAGCTATAGGTGCCACCAGTACGTCCATTTTCTCAGGCATAAAACCCACCATACCCACCCACAAGGTCTTTTAGGAATCCAAGCCAACATAAGATCACATATGTAAAAATGCTCTCTATACTGGAAAGTGCTGTGTCAATTTAGGGAATCTTCATCCTATCATCTGGAACTATGCCTTGTTTTCAGCAGTGATTTTTACCCAAATTAAAAATGTCCCTAATTCTCTAATGGGTCAGTTTGCTCAGCTACCCCAAGTGAGACCTGAGATTAGCACTGTGCATTAAGATAGGGCTAGCACAGACAGAGCCACAATTGTTACAATTCAATGCCTACCTACTCTATCAAGGCATTTCAAGGCTGGAATAGTTAAGCTTTGGTGGAAAGAAGGGGTAACCTCCATGGGCAGTCTTGGAACCCTAAGAGCGGGACATCCATGAAAAGGATGAGCTGTAGCCATTCACCCAGAGACACATTTGCCTCTGAGCAACACTAACCCTGGCCCTTCCCTTAGGCTGAGGAGAGGGTGGTGATGTCCAGGAATGCAATCTACCGAGGCTGGGATTATTCCACCCAGAGATATCAGCCAGGCCTGCCCCCATATCATCCATGTAGAAGACCCCTGGGACAAGCCATTTACAGAAAAACCAATTGCTGTATCACAAGTAACTTGACATATTTGATTAGCTTAGGGCCCAAACTTAAGGTTAGGAAATACAAATGTAAGCCAAGGTTTCACTCTCTCCCCATAACATGAATTTAGAGTCATTACTTCCTTTGAACTCAATACCATGTCCCATGCATGTTGTTTTTATAACAGAAAAGCAATCAATCCACCAGCCAATCAATACATGAACTAGAGCATATTTAAGGAGTTTTTATTAATAGTTAATATTTCCTTATTTGTTATTTACCGGATTTGTATTTCTCTGTGACTTCAATTTTTTTGTGCAATTAACATATGATATTTTAAAATTTAAGACAAAACAAAGTACAAAACTGAACCTGACATTCTAGGAGCTTCCATGAAAGCAAGCTCATGGCAGATTCTTTTCTCTCCCTGAACAAAGTGTCCACTTCAGCACTAATCGGCTCTCTTTCTCTGTAACCGGCATCGACATGCCTTTGTAATGAAGAACGTCTCACTCGATGATGTGTTTAGAGTCTGTGTCATCCTCATCAAGTCTAAACACAGGCAGCTTTCTGAAAACAGGTGGGTGGTTGACATGCCAAGTCAATCAACACCAGTGGGCCCCCCAAGTGCTTTCTCACGAAGCTAAACGCAAAGCTTTGGGAACCGTCCAGGGCAGCCTAAGTGCAAATAAGGGTACTTGACAATTGTGGAAATCCAGCAGTATGTGCCCTCCTTGGAGGAGGAAACCACAGTCACTTGGTCTAGTGCGTTCAACTGTGTCCCCTGAAATGTTAGAGCCCTAACCTCTGGGAAGTGTAAGTGTGACATTTGAAAATAGGATCTTTGTAGAATATAATCAGCTTAGCTGAAGTCACGAGGATAGGTCCTAAATCAGTCTACCTAGTGTCTTTATAAGAAGGTGGTCTGTGCATGGAGACACAGTAGGCAGCAGCCCTGGGGAGACAGAGACAGGGTGATGCAGCCTCAAACCAAGGACCACCTGCTGCCACAAGCTGTAAGAAGTGAGGAAGGAGCCTCCCCTGATGTTTCACAGAGAGAATGGCCCTGCCAACACTTTAATTTTAAACTTGCAGCTTCCAGAACTAGGCAGTAATACATTTCTGTTGTTTTAAGCTACCCAGTTTAGGACCCTTTGTTATGGTAGCCTGGCAAACCTGTAAACCTGGGCTTCCCTGTGATTTTGTTTGATGAAAGCTTCCTAACAACATCCTCTTCTCCTTTGGTTAGGAGTAGCAGTGAATACTTTCAAGAAATAAAACAACATAAAAATTCTTAGAAAATCTGAGAAGAGAAAAGCAGTGCAGTATGGTGGGCTTTTTTTTCTTTTCTGTAACACATATATTTCTTCTTCCCATAGAACTTTGATTTCCTTTGTAGAATTAATTCTCCCTTATTATATTTAGGTTTTGTAGGGAAGTTAATCAAAAATCCATGCTCCTCACTCCATGGTCTACCACAGGTCTGACAGCAGAAGGACTCTGCCGAGAACCTGAGTCCTGGGCAAGAAGGGCAGGGAACGGAGAAGCGGTCAGAGTTCATTTCCCCGGAGACTCGCAGCCCCGCTTCCTAGAGCAGTTCCCGAAATTTTCTGACAGTTCCCAGCACCTGATGTCACCCCCAAAATTCCTGTTGCTGCAACGGTTGGGATCAGTTTCTGTAGCATATAATCAAACAGACCCAGTTGATGCAAGAGGAAAACCTCAGAAACCCGGCCACTGAGCAGCTGGCCCATCAGGGATGAGTCACTCACCTCCTGGACCTCAGTGCCCCGTCAGGAAAGTTAGGACAGATTCTCTTCCTAAACCTAGGATTAGGATATCTATCATTCGGAGTGTTTCTGGTTAAGAAAAAGCACATTAGCTCAGGCTCAGAAATGGAGAATGAATTGCAAGTGGATAGCAATACCTGCTCTGAATTGCCCCAAAGCCAGCCAGAGCCCTTTGAAACTTTTGTCTTTAAAAACTACCTGAATAGGGAGGCGCCTGTGGCTCAAAGGAGTAGGGCGCTGGCCCAATATGCCGGAGTGGTGGGTTCAAACCCAGCCCCGGCCAAAAAAAAAAAACCACCTGAATACATGTATCTGAGGACACCACCTCAAGGAACCAGCCACACCAGTGTAGGGATGCCTGAGACATACTAGAATGTACAACTGAAAAATTTAAAGGCTTTGAATTCCTATCTGTGCATCACTCACCAATTACATCATGTGCAGTAGCTTAAAACAAGCAGGTTTATCATCTCCTAATTCCCGTAGGTAAGGAATCTGGGAGTAGCTTGGTGAGCCGGTACTGACCCAGGGTCACTCTCAAGGCTTGATGGGGAGGGTGAGCTTCCAAGGTCAGTCCCTCATAAGAGCTTCTACACAGGCTGTTTGAGTGTCCCCTCTGACAGGGCCACTGTCTGCTCCCAGAGTGAGGGACTCAAGAGGGAAGGCAAGAGAGGCACCCATGAAGGAAGCCGCAGTCCTTTCATAACCTAATTTTAGAAATGATCTCCCATTACTTTGCTGGAAGTCATTAAGGAAAGAGAATGAAGTCCCACCTCCTGCAGGGAGGAGTATCAAAAATTATAGACACATCTTTAAGCCTCCTACAGTGCCAGGAATAACAGAACTTCTTATCGAATCTCACGTGTATCCAGGGCCATGACTCTAAGATCAAATGTTTCCTGTTGAGAAGAAGGCAGGACAGAGACGATGACTTTGATTCAAGTTCTGACAGGAGCTCAGCATGATTGGGGAACCAAGATAACTGGATCCCCAGGATATGTGATACAGATATCTGAATGCCTGCTTCTCAGCTGTGGACAGGCAAAAAAACTTAAATAACTTGTCTAGGATCACCCAGGGGCTGGGTGGGACCCTCAATCTGCCTCTCAAGCTTCACAGGTAGAACTGCATGTGAAAAGACTCAGAAAAAAGTAAAAAAGGAGAAATAAAAGCATTACAAGTGGATAAGGTATTATTATGAACCATAATCATGGCAGAGGTTTTTTTTTTTTTTTTTTTGAGACAGAGCCTCAAGCTGTCCCCCTGGGTAGAGTGCTGTGGCATCACAGCTCACAGCAACCTCCAACTCCTGGGCTCAAGTGAGTCTCCTGCCTTAACCTCCCAAGTAGCTGGGACCACAGGTGCTCACCACAATGCCTGGCTATGTTTTGGTTGCAGCCATCACTGTTGTTTGGCGGGCCTGGGCTGGATTTAAACCCACTACCTTAGGTGTATATGGCTGGCGCCAAGCCAAGGCAGAGTTAATAAAACAAGAGAAACCGTTAGTAACAACGATGCTGATGATTACAGAAGTGTGAGTGTCACGCCAGTGGCTAACGCTCTAGTATTTAGTGCACACATCTTTCCTTCATTGTTCCTACGATACAGGTGAGGACTATGTGCTTTGTTGGGGCCCTTGTGCCACAGGCCTATGAGGATATTTCTGAGCTCCACTCAAAGGGGATAAAATCATTGTGTACTAAAATGGTGTGTGACAGGCCAGTAGTTAAGAATCTATCCTACTCAGTAAAATCTTGAAATTAGCTTCTCTGACAGTCAACATCAGTGCAAATCAAAGATGGGTATCAGGGAAGGAAATAATGCATCGTATAAAACTTAACCTGGATGTACTCAGTACCCAGCGTCCCTTCATAGTCAACCAAAATGTCCCCTACCCTGTGAAGCTCCAGCCAGAGTCACACTTCAGTTCCAGCTTCCCCACGTCCCATTTTTTTCATTATAGGTAAATGGGGGAAGAGTGTGTATGTGTATATGTGTGTATATGTAGGTATGTACGCGCGCGCGCGCACACACACACACACTCATCTTTGAATCCTATAAACCAGCGGTTCTCAACCTGTGGGTTGTGAACCACAGGAACTGTATTAAAGGGTTGCAGCATTAGGAAGCTTGAAAACAACTGCTATAAACCCAGCAAGGAATCTAGCATATACTACGCATTTCCCAACATTTAGGAACTCTTGAGGTTACCGTGTTTAATGGTTATGAGATTATGAAACCATCTATTTGATGAGTACACATTTCTGAGCTTCAAGCTCCTTCCAAATGTTTAAAGATGGATGAATTCAGGGTAACATTTAAAATTACAAGACTGCTATAGACTTAGTATATCCTCCTAAAATTCACCTGTTGAAACCTAATCCCCAATGTGATGGCACCTAGAAGGAGCCTTAGGGAAATGAGTAGGGCAAAAGGTGGGGCCCTCATCCAAAAGAGGCCCTAGAGAGCTCCTGGTCCTTCCACCACCCTGTTGAGGACACAGTGAGCAGGACTATCTGTGCACCAGGAATCTGCTGCCACCTTGATCTTGAACTTTCCAGTTTCCAGAACTGTGAGAAATAAACTTCTGTTATTTGTAAGCCACTCGGTTTGTGGTATTTTGTTACAGCTGCCTCAACTAAGACAAAGATACTACCTGGAGCTTTAATAATTATGATCTGAATTTACCCAAAGAAAAGCTATAAAATTCTGCCTTTGTTTTATAGGTGAGGAAACTGAGGTTTAGACAGGAAAAATAACTTACCCTGAGTCTTTCAGGGCCAGGCCTGAAGCTATGTTTTGACTCTTAGTCCAGACCTAAATTCAAGTAGGAAAACTGAGGCGGGCACACTGAATTCACCTTGGTGGGGACTGATGATCAGGCCCTAAATGGTTGTTTCTTTCTCTCTGCTTCGTTATTGTACATCTGGATACAGAACTAGGTTACAGCTTTATCCCCCAAAGTAGCTTTTTCAGAAAGTATTTTATTTCTGCAGAGAAACATAAATTTAGTTTCGAGTATGTATAAAAAATTACTCTAAATGAAAGCACAAGTCCATAAAAAAATATACTGGCAAAGAGAGAGAAAAAAGGGAGGCACGAAAGGGGTAAAAAGAAAACGAGAGGCGGGAAGCCTCAAGGGGCAACAGGGAAGAAAAAGAAAACACGGGAAAGATTTGAAAAGAAAATAAGGCTGGCTGGTGGCTCACAACTATAATCCTAGCCCTCTGGGAGGCAGAGGCTGGTAGGTGGCTTGACCTCAGGAGTTCAAGACCAGCCTGATCAAGAATCATCTCTAAAAGGAGCCGGGCATTGTGGTAGGCACCTGTAGTGCCCGCTACTCAGAAGGCTGAGGCCAGAGGATTGCTTGAACTCAAAAGAGTTTGAGGTTGCTACAAGCTATGATGATGCCAGGACATTCTACCCAAAGCAACAGAGTAAGATTTTGTCTCAATAAATAAAATAAAAAGAAGATAATATGTACTTAAATAAATTACAGATGACAGAAAATCATTTCAAGAAATGTTATGTCTGAATTTAAAAAACAGCATTCCTTAGTTCCACTTCACCAAAAAGCAGAATTTGCAAGGTGTGAATCCTTCCACTTAGCTAGGGCAGGGCCTTAATAGGCTGGGTGTCCACAACTGGCCTCAGAGGAACCGGCTCTTACTACACATCTGTTGAATAGAAATGAATTTTGCTCTGGCAAAGAGGCTGCTGTGAGCGGCTCCCTGTCTGCAGTCACAGAGGTTGATTTTTATGAGCAAGGTGTGAGGTCACGCCCAAGTGCATCAGCTCATGCAAGGGGCTCAGACACCCTACCTGGAAATCAAATTTCTCAGCATATACCTATTTGCAGGGCCTTCTTTTGGCCCCTCAAGGTTTCTCTCTCATCCTTTTTACATTTGGTTTTCTGCCAAGCAGGCACAAAGTCTGAAACACCAAATGAGGAAGGGGAGCAGCCAGGCAAGCAGGAAGCAGCTTGTGTTTTTCTGGCCCCTGGGTTCCCAGCAGTTCCAGCATCCTCCTCACACAGCCTGCAGCACACATGCTGCAAACCGTAAATGTTTGGTATCTGCACTTTCTTTGAGAAAGAAAAAAATCAGACGCTAAGCATGACCACAGGTGCCCAGGACCAGAGCCTCAGAACTGGGCCGCTTCCCCACCTAAGGCTTCAGCGTCCAATCCCACCTCACGTGCCCCCGCAGAAACTGGCGCTGCTTGGTGGCCCTAAATCTCTCAGTGTTCCTCGAGCTGCCTGCCGTCTCTGAGCCACGACAGTCTGAACAACAGGACGCCCAGGCACAGCAGGTTTATGGCCACCTGAGCAGGGATGGAGCCCCAAGCCAAGGCATCTGGTGGCAGCCTGCCCAGGGAAGGTGGGCTGCCCTGGGGGGCTTTGTGTTTGTTTTGCTCTTAGAAGAAAGGACTTATTCTTTCAGAATAATTTGCAACAGAGGCCTCCAAATACTGCTTGGAAATCCATAAGGGTGTTGGATAAATAAAGGTAAAATGAGAATAATAAGGATAAAAGTGCAAATATATAACCTTCCTACAGCTAAGGTTATTCATTTTAAAGGAATGTCCTCTGCTCAATAATCGATTCTCCCTCCCTTGTGGGTAACAGTGGATGCTTTGGTACTGTCCTGTTCTCCAGCATCCTGATGCCTCCACCCCCCAGCCCTTATTTGGACAGAGACATATTTGGCTTCTCTCTCTTGGTGTCCCCCACAGTATTTCTGTTGTGTTTTAATTTTACTGCCCCAAACCTGGGAACTACTGATTTGTAGTAATTAAGAATGGTGGTGAAGAGTTCTGAAGAGAGAAATGAAATCTCAAAGCATCAGAGTAACAAAAATAAATGGTAAAAACTTATGGGAGAACTTGCACAGAAGCAGAGAGCACATTAAACTCAGGAGACTGGGGTGTCCGGGCATAGGGAACGGGCCGCACCGATGCCTCCCTGCTTGTTAGCTCAGAATGGCACCACTGGGCTGGCCGATGAGGAAGGTGGCGGGAAGGTGGCACTGCTCCAGCATGTTTGTGAATGGGTAAGTGAGGAGTGTTCCCTCCACATTCCAGAGGAGGGAGGAGGGGTTACTGCGCAGAGGGTGGAGAAAGGCTTAAGGAATCTGTCTCTGGGGACACTTCACAAATGCATAGGGACCTTCAAAACTCTGGATGCCTGTTCCAAGAATCGCTCCCTGTGTTAGCACCCCCAGGCCAGGCATGCTTTGACATTTTGTTTACTGTTATTGTTGTAATTTTTTTTTTTTAATCTTGCCCGTAGTGCGCCAGATTCTTCACCCATCTTCCCTATTACAGGCACACATTCCCAAGGATTGAGTACCTCGGATTAATACAGTCTCAACTGTTCTTCAAACAAATGTATTGCCCCTAAGGATTGAGGGCAAAGGGAAGAGTCAAAAGGACTCTCCTGGGCTCAGGACCTGAATGCACAGAGCTAGGCTCAGACAAAATCCGGAGAAAAAGTGAAAACTTCAGCAAACCCTACAGATGCTTCCAAGCCCCTAAACACTTGGTGAGCCAGAAAAAAGATTTCAGTGCTTCTGGGGACTTTGCACCATTAGTGGGAACCATTATCACTGTTTGTACAGCCCACCAGTTAAATTCACAGGTTTATCTAGGAGTAACTTTGCCAGTCCTGATGCACCAAGAATGACATGGTATGCCTCCCTCCAGAGCCATGAGCAGCATCTTCAGATTAGATTTGAAACAGATTTACTCCAACAGATTAGAAAACTAGGCTTCTTCTGGGGAGACCCCACCCCACTGACATTCGGCTTGGTGAGCTAACTGATAGTGTCTCTCTGCAAAGTGTCTGGGTGGACACTTAGCTTGGCAAACAGAGTGTTTGCTCATGTTTGCCCTCTTAGCTGGGTACTTTGTGCAGTGAACGGCCTATACAACTGTACGTAGATACCCTGCCTCCCTCTGCAGCAGTGATTTTCCGATCGGTGTGTCACAGCACACTGGTGTTCTGTGACAGGCTTTGAAGTGTGTGGCAAAAAATTTTAAAGATCATTAATTACTATGGAAAGAAGCTCAAAGCACAGTTAAGTATACTCAATTTTATTCTTTCTTTCTTTTTTTTTTTTTTGGACACAGATTCTCACTGTGTTACCCTTGGTAGAGTACTGTGGTGTCACAGCTCACAACAACCTCCAACTTTTGGGCTTAAGTGATTTTCTTGCCTCAGCCTCCAAAGTGGCTGAGACTACAGGCACCCGCCACAATGCCTGGCCATTTTTTTGTTGCAGTTGTCATTGTTGTTTAGCTGGCCCAGGCTGGGTTTGAACCCGCCAGCCTGGGTGTATGTGGCCGGCACCCTAACAGCTCAGCTATGGGCACTGCCTATTCTTTTTGTTTTTTGATCAATATAATTTAAGTGTGCTGCAAAGTTTAACTATAAATCCAAGTGTGCTGTTAGAAAAAAGGTTAAAAAGCACTGCTCTACAGTGTCCAAACATAACTAAAAATATGACCACTTCAAAGCAATAGGATAAGAAATAGTCCATGATAACTTTTACCTTGAAACCCCACTCCCCGCCAAAAAAAACCATAAATAAGGCTCCAGAGGAAACAAAAACATGAGGGGACGGGACAAAACTGCCCTGAAGTGGCTTCCACCTTAGTATTAATAAAACCATGAGATTCCACAGCTAGAAGGCTGAAAAGTCTTAAGAGTAATCTATTGCAAGCCTCCTTTGCAAGAATCCTTTGTACAGGTACCCCCATCATGCCCTTTGCCACCAACAGTCATCCAGCCTAAATTGAATCAGCACCCCACGTCTGAGAACTCAGCATCTGTAGAGCTCACTCACTGCCCCTTCCTGCTGCTCACCACGCACAAGAAATCCCCAGCCCTCTGCCTTGATGAGTCACTCCCTCTAACACAGAAGTTCTCTACCTTCCTATACAGTTCCTCATGTGGTGGTGACTCCCAACCATAGAATTATTTTGTTGCTACTTCATACCTGTAATTTTGCTACTGTTATGAATCGTAATGTAAACATCTGATATGCAGGATGGTCTTAGGCAACCCCCTGAAAGGGTTGTTCGACCCCCAAAGGGGTGGCGACCAGGTTGAGAACTGCTGCTCTAACATCTCAGCCCTGTATTCTGAATCCACCTACGTTACATGTAACTGCTTTTCTATACTATGGCTGTTTAAGTATTATAAAACACCTAACCGTGCCCTGCCCCATCCCAAATTTTTGGTTTTCCAAACTAAATAAAAAGACTGTGCTTTAATCCAACCCTTGCAACAAAAATGAAGGTAACTGACAGTGTCCAAGAAGGGATCTGCAGCTCATCACGGCGACTCCAGAGCAGGTGAGAGCCCCGCAGATGACCCGCTTTCCCTGAGAGGCACAACCCGTGTTTTGGAAAGTAGAACTCCTGGAAGTCTGGCACCTCGGGAGATTTAAGGAACACACAAACCCCATCGGCTGTAGTAAGATACTGCTGATGTTTGGGCTTACACGTACCGGAGGGCCTAGACACTGATTGGGAGCGGCACGCTGTCCTGCACTTGAAGCCACACAATTAGAAGCTGAGGTGACTTCAGAAAACCCCAGGGGACACTGGCATTTTCCAGTTGAGCATTCTCGGCTGACAGTGGAAATAATGAACAAAACACAACAGAGTATAAACGGCCTTTATCCAGAAAAGCTTGTCCCCTAGAACTAAAGCTAGTGCTATTAGATGAGAAGTTTCAGAATGATGAAAAAATAAATAAGATGAAGAGACACCTACAGATAAAGACACACACCCCGTATATCCTAGATCTCCCTGGTGGAGAGAAAGAGGGTGCTCTGGAAGGAGCAGAGTTAGCAGTAACTGTGACAATGACTTTTCCACTCGCAAAGCCAAAAATTTAACTTCACCTTCACATGTAGAAATTATGACCAAGAAAATAATAAGTTATGGAAGACTTTGTTTTAGGATGCTGGCTATTCCTACTTTGATACCTTTTTATAGGAAATCAAGTATTACTTTTACTTTTCTGTGAATAGATTTAAATATAAGAAATATGCATGTCTTTCTTACATAAGGCCTTGTTTTATTCTTTATTATAACAGAAAGAATTAGGTCTGATACCTGAGGGTAGCCACAGATACTTCCAAGAAAAAAAAAATAAAGTGGGAAGCAGAAGAATCTTACAAAAATAATTCTATGTAACCGAAAGACAGGAACCAGCCTCTGTCTTAATTTTTCTTCAAATGTTTCCAAAGTTTACTAGTAATCTCACCACATAAATATTTAGTTTCATAATATAATTCAATTAAGAAAATTCCTTGGGCGGCACCCACAGCTCGGTGGTTAAGGTGCCAGCCACATTCTCTGAGGCTGGTGGGTTCAAACCCGACCCAGGTCTGCTAAACAAAAAAAAAAAAGCCAGGCATTGTGGCAGGTACCCGTAGTCCCAGTTACTAGGGAGACTGAGGCAGGAGAATCGCTGAGCCCAAGAGTTTGAGGTTGCTGTGAGCTATGACTCCATAGCACTCTACTGAGGGTGACAAAGTGAGACTATCTCAATAAAAAAAAAAAAGACAATTCCTTTTATAACTAACTGTTCTACAAATCTGACACAGGATACCGGAATGAAGGTGCATCCCCATTATTCAAACTTCAACAAATTATTGACTGAGTGGGCGGCTGTGTGGAAGCCCTGGGGCAGGCACTCAGGAGGCAGCATCAGCAATACCGATTAACCCTTTGCCCTCATGGCATTTCTCTTAAGATGTTTTTAAGCTATTCCCAAAATAAAATCCTTTTTAATTATAAGTAAGTAGGCCATATTCCAACTTTAAATGATGTGGGGGGAAGGGAGGGACTTGTAATTAAGTGAATAAATAATGGCAAAGAGAGGTTTTGTTTGTTTTATTAGATGCATTGCTAACAAATAGCATCAATCTATTCACTGTTTGCTCAGAAGATGGTGGGCACCCGGGACACAGCAGACCCGGCTGGCAGCAAGTTCCCCTGTAGTGGAGTGAGAACAACACGCGTCCAGAACAGCACCAGCTCTGGAAAGCGGTTGGACTCAGGATTGAATCTCAACTCTCCCACAAATTATACAATCTTTAGAAGGCTATTCATCTTCTCCAAGTCTCAATTTTCCTCCATAATTACTATCGGTCACAGTAGGAAAAGCAGTATTAAAGATTACTAGGGACTTAGTACAGACTTCCAGAAATAACTAATGAATAAGTAACAGCACGAATGGGCTCTCAACTCTCCTCCACAGGGAGCTTTGTAGGAAAGGCTCCTGGGGGGAGCAAGACTGCACAGAGGCCACAATAAGAGGCGGGGTGTACAGGCAGAGCGCTGGGCTCAGCGGGCACCCAGAGGTGGATGACGGCAGAACTGAGGTCTGAGACTTGATTGGGGCAGCAGGGGAGGGAGTTTTCTTGGTGCCAAGGTGCAGGGGTACAGATGCTATTGTCAAAGGGGAGCCTCCAGCCTTTGAGCAGGGGGGTAACCTTAGGGGCATTTCAGGAGATCCACAAGGCAGCAGCGAAAGACCGAATGCAGGGCAGAAAGCCTGTAGGCAGCACCACCGTGCAAGCAGGAACCGCACCAGGAACAGCATGAAGGGATAACTGTGAGAAACTAGCATTTTTTCTGGGTGAAGGCAGGAGAGGAAACAGAGGAAGGCAGAAAATGTTTGGAATAGCTAATGTCTGTGCGTGAGGCGCAGCAATAAGAAATACGGTTCTGGAACACCCAAGCATGCACAAAGCTAAGCCCCGTTTCCACAGGGCCTCTTCACGCAGCTCTGCTCCTTCTCGGCCTGCTCTTTCAGTCCAGGAGAAAATGCATGGTTTAGGTTGTGTGGTCTGCGATGTGATTACCAGCCCTGCAGGCAGGCTGGGCAAGCTGGAAAGGCCGTCACTAGATGACCCGTCCTGGGCTTGGTCCCAATGCGGGCAGTGTAAGGGCGGGGCCCAGGGCATGGTCTTCCCAGTACTTCACACTAGCACAGAATGCCTTGGAGAGCCAGGAAATATGAGCCTAGAGCAAGTAACAGAAAATGGAGCCACCAAAGATGACAGCAAGGACTGAGACATGCCAAAGAAAGTCCCAGTTGCTGCAGACATCCCCAAGCACTGACTGGGAAACTCGGCCCCACTAAATAACTGCCTGACTGAAATTTCATCTGGGGTCTACAAAACCAACCACTTTCCTCCAAATAAATTACACCTGTGTATATCTGGGTACCCAGAGCTGTGTCCACTACTATAAATGGAAAATCAGCCAGATAACTCTGGCTGTCAAGGGATAAGATTTGGGTTCAAGTCTTAGCTAGCTTTATGGGGTTACACACTTAGCTTTACTTGGTTACATGGCTACTGAATCTACCTCTAATCCCAACTGTCTAACCTTCAACTAATAATAAGGATGATAATGATAATGGCTGACATCTGTTGAAGACAGTGATTTTCAACAGGCCTGCTGCAGCACACTGGTGTGCCACCAACATTTTTAAAGATCATTCATTAAATTATTTTTGAAAGAAGTTCAAAGCACAGTATTTTTTTTTACTTTTTTTGATCAATATAATTTAAGTGTGCCACAGAAGTTTAACTATAGGTTCAAGTGTGCCGTGAGATAAGAAAAAAAAAAAAACACTAAAAAACATCGTGCTAAGGGGTTAGAAACAGGTAAACCCTATGAAGGTGGCACTATACACATGCCCATCATACAGATGAGGAAACTGAGGTCATGCATGCTTGCCTGACCGAGAGAGAAAAGATTGGAAAAGATTGAATAAAATAAAAGAAGAAAGCTCAAGAGAAGTGCCAGGCAGTAGTGTGAGGTCTGCATCTCTGATAAGAAATACGGAAGGGCCTTTGTTTTTCTGGGTTTTTTTTTTTCCTTTTTCATAAAACCCAAGGCATGTTCAAAGAAATGCTTTTTGTTGTTGTTGTTTTTGCAGTTGTCACTGCTGTTATAGCTGGCCAGGGCAGAAATGCTTTCTTAACAGCAGGTGTGTATGTGAAGGATTGAATGGGTTCTTAGGGTAGAGAAGTCTGAGAAAGAAAGGTCCTTCAGTGACTTCAGATCTGTACAGTGCTGTGATGGTCCCAGAACCCTAAGGCCACACTGTGCCCAGGAGACCTGGCCTGAACATGTTTGTATTAACTCTTCTAGAATCTTGTATAGAGGTATATGTGTGTGTATGCAGAGAAAGGCATAATTCAAAAAAAAAAAATCAGGGTACTTGTGATACTGAAGAAATAAGAAGAGAGAAAAGGAACCAAAGGGCAGGAGATAAAAATAGAAGTCTCTCTTCTCATGTGGGCCCAAAATCACGTCCTACATTTTTGTAAACTTCAAATCATCCCACATTTTCATTTCTCCAGGTAGAAGGCTAAATAAATCCTCTTTTACCACCAAGCTCCTACTGGTTCAGGTGATGTGGATGTTAGTTACATTAACTCTAGCTGACCTCCAGGCTGAGTGACACTGACTTTCTATACCCAGTGACACTATGTTTCTGAGTTTCTGACACTGAGTTTCTACCAGTGACACTTTATGTCCTCCAAAGAGCCAACCATGCAAACAGCAGGGAGACGTGGGCCAGTGAGTTGCTTGGGAAAGAGAAACACCACTTCTTCCCTGAGAGAGGTCAGCTGATCATGGTCACAGGCGCACCTGGTAAGTTTTATGCCCCTATTGTTTCTTATCCCCCCGAGAGTGGGAAGGAGTTGGCATAGAGATTTTTATTTTCATAGCGCATTATGTAATTTGGGGTTGGTGGTAAGTGTTAACAACTGTCACCCTACCCACGACTACATTAAAAATAAGACTGAAATAAAGATAGCTGTGGGCTGTCTTGGGTTTTCCCTCAAAAGTCCTGACGAAGAAGGTTCTGCAGAGCGAGCAGGCCCGCAACGTGAGCTCAGAAGTTGCTCCAAAGCAACAAAGTGGAAACAGCCAAAAAATCCTTTCCGTGAAACACTAATTTCTGCAAAATCGGCCTTGAAAGAAATAGCCAGGTCCCACACATGTCACATGTAAAAAAAAATCAAATTCAAATGAGAAGAGCGGTTTTCATTCGATCTTGCCTTCAGGAGTAGGTCCCCTATTGAAAGATGGAAGAAAATGTCTACATTTGGTACTTCCCCTGGTGTGATCAAATGTGGGTGCTGGTTGAAATTCACCAAGAAAACCGAGGGAAGGGGTGGCTCCTGTGGCTCAAGGAGTAGGGCGCCGACCCCATATGCTGGAGGTGGCAGGTTCAAACCTGGCCCCGGCCAAAAACTGCAAAAAAAAAAAAAACCAAGGGAAGAGGTAAGATGATCAACTTATAAACTCCACTTATACTAAGAAATATTGTGCCTTCAAAACTGGATGAATAAATAAATTAAAAATTATTAGTAATAGCCAGAGGATCAGGTCCCAAGTTTCTTTCTCTCTCTTTTTTTTTAATTAAATAATAGCTGTGTACATTAATGCAATTATGGGGTACAATGTGCTGGTTTTATATACAATTTGAAATACTTCCATCAAACTGGTTATCATAGCCTTCACCTCATTTTCTTAGTTATTGTGCTAAGACATTTGTATTCTACCCTTAGTAGATTTAACTTGTACCCTTGAAAATGCACCGTAGGTGTGGTCCCACCAATTACCCTCCCTCCATCCATCCTTCCCCTCCGATCTGCCCCCCACCCCTCCCTCTCCTTTTTCTCCTTCTGGGGCGATAGTTGGGTTGTAGCTTTCATATGGAAGTGTGGGTGTTTATAAATTGGTTTCATAGTAGGGCTTAGTACATTGGATACTTTTTCTTCCATTCTTGAGATACTTTGCTAAGAAGAATATGTTCCAGCTCTAGCCATGTAAACATGAAAGAGGTAAAGTCTCCATCTTTTTTTAAGGTTGCATAATATTCCTTGATGTACACATACCACAATTTATTAATCCATTCATGGGTCAATGGGCACGTGGGCTTCTTCCATGACTTAGAGGTCCCAAGTTTTATATTTAAATAACTGGATTAAATTGAAGCTTTCCATCTGCTTTTCTACATATGTGAGGTTCTTTATTCAATCCATTCATAAAATTTATCCATTTGCTTTTATCGCTATGTGAGCAATTTTAAAAGTGCCAGATAGATGACCTCTTGGAGAACAGGGCCAACATCACTTCCCAAATTTGGCCAAAGCATTCCTTAAACCAAATAAGCTTTTTTGTCTCAACTTATATAGGTCATCTGGTTTTCAGAAATATTAACATAAAACATATCAAAACACTAATAGGATACACAAACACAGTTAAAGCTCTACCACTTTCAACATCCCATACTTGCTTTTAGAGACAGAATCTCACTCTGTCACCCTAGCTAGGGTTATCATCATAGCTCACAGCAAACTCAGTCTCTTGGGCTCAGGGGATCCTCCCTATCTGAACCTCCAGAGTAACTGGGACTACAGGCACCCACCACAATACCCACCTAGTTTTTCTACTTTTAGTGAAGATGGGGTCTTGCTCTTGCTCAAGCTGGTTTCAAGCCTCGGCCTCCAGAGTGCAAGGATTACAGGTGTGAGCCACCAGGCCAGGCCCCAAGTGTATCATTTTCAAGTCTCTTGTGCCTTAGCCACTTAGAGCAATTCTCTTCTTGCCAGTCTACAAAGTCACCCACACCCTCAGATTTACCAGTGTTCAGCCACACACAGATACTATGTATCACTTATGAACTAGAAAGCATCCTTCTAGACATCAGTTTTCCTCTAGAAAGGGGTGGGGCAAAGGCTACAACATGTGACCCTCCCTTTAATGTGTGGGTAAATGTGCAACCTCCAACCAGACTTCTCTTTTTGTAGGCAGTCCCAGTTCTTCAATCCAATACTATTTTTTGGTGTTGGCGTTTAAAAATTTCTGTCTCAGGGAATATAGGTTGCTGGGATTTCACCCAATGTATTGGTCAGAAAGACAGAAGGGAGAAGGCCAGAAGCAAGGCAGAAAGGCAACCAGCAGGGGAGGAAGGCCCACAGCCAAAGAAAGAAAGGGCCTTGGAGTCAGGCAGCCGCTTTAGCAGTGTCTGCAGTCCCACCACCTAGGCGCACGGGAACAGGGCTCCAGGCCCTTACTTTATGGCCCCATCCGCTCTCTGATGGGTAGTATTACGTGGCGCGGTACCAACGCCCAGACGCCTTTTATAAACAGTGTTGAGAATGACAAGTCACTTAGACACTCATTGCCACAGCTCGGTTTTACAGAAAATAACCTACTGAACATTTCCAACAGGGACATGCTCCCATCTGATGTGTACGATCCTGATTCAATAGAATGGGTGTAGGAGGGGAGACGTTGAGAAAGCAAGCTCAAAAAAAATTAAAAAATAAAAAGACCTGGACTCATTATTGAAAATGGTTGTGAGTTGCCTACACCTGATTTTGCTGGTGAACGGAACAAATGACGTTTCAAGCAGGACCTTCTGGGTCACAGGAATATCCTTCTGGTCAAGTATCTGACTCAGAAGCCGTATGTGCTTCATGAGAGAGGTTACATTAAAGTGGGAAATGTGAGTCTGGGGGACATTTAAGTGCCATTTTAAAAGAAACCCACACCGGGTCTCCTTGTCCCACCTGCCACCATGGATTCTGTGGTCTAGGAGATGCTGCCCTGAGTAGCTGCTGCCGTCTCCATGGCAGGACGACACCATAGTTAATTAAATGTCCACCAGGGTAACATTCATTATCTAACAGGGCAAGTGCAGCAATCAGAATACATGATGGGCCAGAGCTGTCAGAAGGTCCTGCCAGACGTGTACCAGAGGACAAGATAAGATAAATTTGCCTTTAATACAGGGATTTCTTTTTTAACAGGAGTTTAATTTACTAGCCTCAGGTTTGCAAATACCCTCATTCCCTTTAAAGCTTAATAACATTAATGTGATACATTCAAGGGTTTTTTTCCTTTTTACATCGCAACTATTTTTGTTTCTTAACACATATGTTAGGTCCAAAATAGTTTCCAGTAATCACAGAATAAAGCTCCCAGAGTCCTAACTATGGACTAAGAGGTTTCTTATATTTCCCATCTCATTTAACTCTTCACAGCAGATCTGGGAAGACACTACACTTATCTCTAATTTCTAGGTGATGAACTCGAACTTTAGAGAACAGGGCGCCATAGTTCAAGGTCACAGAGCTTGAAAGTGGCAAAGCCATGATTCAAGATGGACTTTCTAATTTTACAGGGTTTTAAATACCCCACACTGACTAGATACCCTCAAATCTTTTGATTTCTAATGGAATTCCCACCAGCTTAACTTGTTCCCTTGACATTGTAAGCAGGGACTGAAGGACCATCACCCCATCTAACAGCTCCTGAAGTGGGATGAATGTGAGTCCAATCCAAACCAATCACTGTTTTCAAACAGAAATTACAAACCTAGCATTCTGAAAGGAAGAACACCACTCTTGTGACCCCATCACAGTTCAGTAAGGGACCTTCAACCTACTCTCTCATACAGCCCCCTCATAGCCTTGGAGGGAGGCAGTGCTAGCAGGAACCTCCCTCTCATACAAGAAGCCCAGGGGAAAGAGGGACGGGCCAGAGCACACCAGAGAGGGAAGTCAAGGGCCTCTGGCTTCCATGGCCGTGTTCCTTCTTTCCGACTTCTATTAGGGAAAGGGACCCTGCCCATTAATTTTTCTGATGCCTACATTTCTATGTAAATAAAACAAGAAAACTGAAAAGAACATCTGAGGACAGTAATTTTTAAATCAAGACGAGTCCACACGCTACCTGTTTTTCTCAGACTGGTTTTTGATTCACACAGAGACATCCCAGATTTTCCTAGGGGTCGACGGGAGGGAGTGTAGTTTCTTTTTACAAAAGCAGATCTCAAAACTCTTAACCACCCCAAACCATACTCCCTAGAACCCTTGCTTACCTCACTGCAGTAAGGATGTGAGGCTCTTGAACCTGGGACAGAATGAGGTCACCAGACCCATCTCTTTAAAGTACTGGGGTTTGGGGGTTTCTTACCATGGGTGTTAAAGTTTAGGAGTACCTGGTAGTTTTTAGCTGGGTCCCTGCGGTGCCTTAAACCACACAAGTATTGCAAGGAGAATGGATATAGAATTGATATAACTTCCATTATTCCCAGATTTCCAATCTAAAAATGCAATTGTTTCTCTAAAAATGTCATGAGGTACTGGTTTGACAGGAGCATCTCTTACAATCAGCAGGAAGCTACTAAATGTCTCCCCAAAGGTCCATTCTAAACATTCTGCATGGCGACACAGGGGCCTGACTTTGATTTCTGAATAATTTGACTAGGAGCAAGGAAAGTCACAACAACATTAAGCGCAATAACTTTCTACCCCCTTTTTGGTTCCCAAAGTGAAATTTGCTGAAATAAAACGTGACAGCCCAAGGCTCCCTGGGATGTGTTCCAGATGAACTGAGTCACCTGCCCACACTCACAGACGTACAGACACACGCACACATGCCCTGAACCCTCACACGGACAGAGTTGTTTCCATCTGTGTTTGACAACCCAGAGCCCCCGGGTTTCGAAGCTGAGGGCTGCTTATGAATGCAACTTTAAATTTAATTTGGGGGGTATGCTAATTACGGGATGGTGGGAAAATGCCAGCGACATTTTGACTTTCACAGCCCCACTGCCCTGATTAAAAAATATCAGCTTTCCATCTGCAAGACATTTCTAAGGTGGACTCCTTACAAATGGTTAAGGTGCAATTTGTGCACAGTTAGTTCTTTGTTTAATCGAGAAATCTGCCCAAACTCTGATTGGGCAGATTTCCCTAAGGCCAAGAGTGAAGGTTATTTCCTTATGCCTTCTGGGAGCAGCAATCTCTCTAATACGTTTCTGAATTATTCCAGACTATGCTGAGGCTGAACATGAGAACAAAGCCCTGGTTCCACAGCAGAAAGACGAACTGAACTCCCAGCTGGGAAGGTTTAGGCAGAGATTTATAAGTACAAACACTGAAGAAATTTGCAAGTAATTGCATGTATTTGCTCTCCGTTGTGGGACGCAGTAAACCAGTATTTATTAAAATACATCAGCAAGGTACTGTTTATTACCCCCTCTCCTTGATGCCTTGGAGAGGAGAATAAAGTGTTTGGCTCTTTTCGTTCCTATAAATTAAGGGGCCAAAATAGTATTTCAAAGACTATAAGGAAGAAGCTGAAATTGGACACATACTCTGAATGGCGACTGCCTCTTACTTAACTCAGAATTGGACCGTGAACATGGGTCTAGAGCTGTTATTCCAACTGAATCTTGTAAAGCTTAACTTTTTCCTGCATTCGTAAGTTCCCATGGATCCATTATTTGAGGATCAACAATTACCCATTTCTCCTACAGAATTTCTATTATTGTTCTTGCATTGCAGGCTGCAAACTGAGGGCTAACTGTGCACATATTCAGGAGATATAATGTGAGAGGCTCACACTATTACACATTAATAAACAAGTGACTTAAACACCCTCACAGAGAAAAAAGACAATCTTCTCACTGGCTCCCAAGTCTGAATTCCCATGCCCTGAGCTGCCTTAGGTTTTAATTTGATAGGAAGAGGCTCAGCAGAAACCAGACAGATGACAAACCTTCCTCCCTCACCGCTCATCACAGCCCTTCACCTGCTCCAGAGTTCCCTGTTTAGTAACAGACTCAGATGGTCCTGCAAGGTGTTCTAACACAATGGGCCTCAAGCTTTAGCTGCACCAGGGTCACCTAAAGAGCTTGTTAATACAGACTATCAGGGCCCAGCCCGAGAGTTTCTGATTTAGTAGGAATGAGGAATTTGCACTTCTAACAAGCTCCCTGGGGAGACAGCTAGGGCTGGTCTTGGGACCAGCTTTGAGAGATGCTGGTCTAGTAGCAGGTAAACAAGCACAAGTGCCCTGCAGTGGCAGTAAGAGTTATCTCCCCCCTCAAATAGCAAATGAGAACAACCAGATTGCACTTCCTCCTCTCTCCTCATACAGAAGTAAAATACCAATGTATATTTTCGTCAACAAATGTCAGTTGCTGACAACTGAAATAAATAGCTGCTGATAAGACTACCTGCAGCCTCAGCCACTTCCTCCACTTGGGTCTTCACACAACATTTCCTTCCGCCTGATGTCCCCTACGGATGTCGCCTGAGATCCTTGATGGGAGCACCAAGCTGGGGAGTGAAAGCTTCCAATTGATATATCTGTTCTTCTAAGGACTGCAGGACCCTGCCTGCCTGCTGCCTCCTCCCTCATCAGCAGCTCAGCCCATGCAGTGGGCAGTGGGCGTGAGGGTTACACACAGGGCACCTGGCACCACAGCCTGGGAAGCAGTAAGTGCTCAGTGAAGTCTAGCCGCTATTATTTTTAAATTATAATCACTAAGTAAAATCAGAGCACAAGAACAGAAGCTAGTGTGTGCATCTCTGCTCCCTAAAGGCTGAAAACTCAACCCACTGAAAACTGGCAATACCAATGATCTTAATTTTAGTGTTTATAAATAATAAGCCACAGACTTTAAAGAGATATCAAGTAGTCACATCAAGTGGCCAGCACTGACGATGGCTGCCGGGTCCCTCTCCCCTGTGCAGAGGGCCTGAGTACCCCCTACATCGGCACCTGTATCTTTAGAACAGAGAACACAACCAAGTTATCTCTCAACGTCTTTGACACGAAGACAAATGCATTAGTGACCACAGAGGAATACTGAAATGAAAAATGCTGTTATATAAAAATAAGCCAGGCAAGAAAATCAGATAGTGTGCTTTTAAAATAACCAAACACACACAAAAAGTTAAAAAACATTTTATAGAAAATGTCCCACCTTTTACATAGCTTTTCCAACGATAAAACCATCACCTCCACATCACGCACAAGGAGATTTTTCTAAGATTTTTTTTTTTTACTGGGGAAGAACCATGAGGTCTATATGAGTGACCACAAATCGGCCAAAGGCGATAGCACCAGGATACAAACTTTGTGGTTCTGTGTCTCAAGTGTTCAAATTTAAATCACGCAAGGGGGTTAAGAGCATAATACCAATAACAACTGCTGACAAATGCCGGTCACTTGTTTCACAGGCCCGCTCTACCCTTCCGCAAGCCTCAGAAGCAGGGACTTGGTGTCAGGAAGGCAAATGAGGGGGTTAAGTGACTTAGACAAGATATGTCAGCCAGCAAATGGCTGAGTGGAGAACCCTGTCCTTTCCAATTCCAAAACCACACCTGCTCTTCCTCTCAGCATCTTTTCTTTATTACAAGCATGAATCAAACTGGTTACATTTTAAAAGATAATCAGCTATTAAAACTGACTGAGCAAACCCAGCCTCACTACTAATCCCCAATGTACTTAAGGAGGAATCATAAAAGAGATCTCATTTTTCTGATGATCAGATATTCCTAGAATCTTAATGGGGTAAAAAATGATGGAATGTAGAATATTTCAACTACAACACAGAAGTCTGTCTTTTAGACCTTAAGACAAAAAGCTAAAGCTGGGTATTAAATGTAAGAACTTGAACCACTTCAAGATTTTTGTTCTATTTCATAGGTCTGTTGTTTTATTGCAATTTTTTTGTTTAAGACAGAGTTTCACTCTGTCACCCTAGGTCGAGTGCCATGGTGTTGTAGCTCACAGTAAGCTCAAACTCTTGGGCTCAAGCGATCCTCTTGCCTCAGCCTCCTGGGGAGCTGAGACTACAGGCACCCGCCAGAATTCCCTGCTAGTTTTTCTATTTTTAATAGAGTCAGGATCTTGCTCTTGCTCAGGCTGGTCTCAAACTTGTGAACTCAAGCAATCTACTCACCTCAGCTTCGGAGAGTGCCAAGATTACAGGCATGAGCCACCATGCCTGGCTGGTTATTACAAATCTTAACAAAATGTTACCATCCAAATCAAGTGCAATCAATCAACTGGGCCAGTTCTGTACTGACATTCTAAATGTATATATCCGAAGTATGCAGTATTTATTCATCTCTTAAATTAACAGCGTTCAATCAATGGTAATGTTGGACAGGTGAGGCCAACACTTTTTTCACCAGTCAGGCCTATATTTTCACATTTCCAGAGAGAATCAAGATCAAAAAACATTTATATGTCCTTAATCTGCTAATCTCAGTAATAAAAATTTAAAACAAATGCAAAGTATTGGCTAAAAATTTAACAATGGGAAAAGAATTCACAAATTCAGTGGTTATTCTAGCAAATGACAACAGTTTCACATTTAGTAAAGTTTCTATTTTTGTTGCTAAAACACATATATCAAAATGCAAACAAGGGAATGTATTTCTATCTTCTAAACAGAAATTCAGATATACAAAAACATTATTATATAAGGTATCCTTAATGCTTGTTAATGTAGTTTAGAAATAATACTTGGGACATAGTAAATGAAAATTCTCCATAGCAACAAATAATTTGGTGTCCAATCTTCTTTACCTATTAAAGAAAGAATTAAATTGATATCATCATTACCTAAATACTCAGATTTGTATTTAAGTAACTCACACAAGGAGTTGAAGTGCAACAATCAAGCGTGCAAATTTATAGCATCTTTTTAAGACAGAAAATCTAAGTGCTTACCATTTGGGAATTTCTTAAAAATTGAGATTGACATCTGACTTTTAAAAGTGGTGGTTCTCAAATTCTGTCATATAAAAACTTGTTTAAAGCACAGAATCCCAGATCCAGTTCCCAGAAATTATTATTATTATTTTGTTGGTTTTTTTGAGACCGAGTGAGTCTTACTGTCTTGCCCCAGGCTAGAGTGCCTTAATGTCATAGTTCACAGCAACCTTAAATTCCTGGGCTCAAGCAACCCTCTTGCCTCAACCTCCCAAGTAGCTAGGACCACTAGCACTTGCCACAACACTCAGCTAGGTTTTCTAATTTTAGTAGAGACAGGGTCTCGTTCTTGCCCAAGCTGGACTCAAAACTCCTGAGTTGAAGCAATCCACCCACCTTACCCTTTCCCCAAAGTGATTAAATAATATATCAATCTGGCTACCAAGTCTGGCCAGTTCCCAGAAATTCTGATCCAAAGGGTCTGGGGTGGAGGCTAGATTACACAAAGACTCATTCTGTTTACTACAGTTTCAAGCGCCATCCTCTGGAGCCCACCACGTCACCATTCTGCTCTGCATGACGCCCCCACCCCAATCCATCTCCTCAAGGTCTTGCCTTCCGCCATTTATTCACTCATGGTCAGGAAAAGGGGACAGGGGCAGATGGGGATGTCATCCCCAGAAAAAGGTCATCTCTGAGAATTACTTTCCTTTTAATAATTGACTATCAACCAACTTAAATACACAAGCAAACAATTCCTTGCAGAAGTTTAAAAGTCAAATAACATGTTTCTCTCCAGGATGGCAGAGGGCCCACAGACCTAGACAGACAACAGGGGCTTCTCTTGCTTCTATTGTTATTTTAGAAATTATTTCAAATTTGGAAAGAGTCTGACCTGCACAAAATTAAAACGTGGACAACGCTCACTGTGAGGCGGATAGCAGTGATGGCACTCACTCAATTCTACGCGCTCCTTGTCCTAGAGAAGCAGACTAAGACCAGAAAAACTGAGCAAAGGCAGTCTGTCACCAATAGCAAAGTCACCCTGAACCACTGACAGAAGGATGCAAAGCCTCCCCGTCTCATCTGCAATTCCCAGAACTATCCCAAGTCCACTGAACTGGGGGTGGTATCGCTGAGCTAACCCCAAACGCAGGTCCCAAAGCTGCTCGCTTGCTCACCTTCTAATGCCACTGGAGGGTTTTTGAATGATAGCAAAATGCTCTGTTCAACCCAAACTGAAAAGTGTCAGAATGAAGTTCATTTCTGAAATCCAGAAGAGAGTAGCGCTAACTGCTGCAGTTGCCATTGGTGCTGCCGCCACTGCTGTCTAGTGTGTGCCCAACAAATTGGAAATACAATTTGCAGCTTTTCTTTTCCTAACCTATGTTATTTCAAAAAGCAAATGACATTCAGTAGTTTGGTTTGTTCGAAGAATGTTTTTGAAATGAAATGTTCCAAACAGATGCAATGTATGCAAATAGATATCTTCCTTGGTGCACCTATGGAATCCTCCTTACAAACCGTATGTCTGCGAGAACAAGGAATCAAAAGAACCCTACAGCCCATTCCAGAGCCAAGCAACAATAAAATTTCTTTCTGAAAAGAGATAGGAGGTCAGGTGAGGGGGCTCATACCTATACTCTAAGAGGCTGAGGATCTGTTGAGCTCATGAGTTGGAGACCAGCCAACAAGGGTGAGACCCTGTCTCTCATAAAAAGAGAAAAATCAGCCGGAGTTGTGACAGATGCCTACAGTCCCACCTACTGGGGAGGCTGAGGCAGGAAGATGGCTTGAGTCCAGGTGTTCGAGGTTGCCATGAGCTGTAATCATGCCACTGCACTCCAGCCTGGGCAAAAGAGCAAGGCCGTGTCTCCACCAGTCAACAAGGGCAGGGTGGCAGGGAACAGAGTTAAGAAATGAATAAGGAAAATGCCGAGAGGCAGGTGTGGTGAGTAAGCAGCATCTGACAGTTTAGCGTAACGGTGCTGCTCACACAGTGAAACAGCCTCCAAAGAACCGCTCTGTAATCACTGCTCAGCAACAGCCAGAAAGGGGAGCAAAGATGCTTACTGTTCTCACTCTCACAAACACTCTTAACTACCAACCACTTGGAGAGGAAAGAGGAAAAGAAAAGGCTGCCTTGGCGCCTTGTACAGGTGGCGCCAAGGTCCCTGGCTGGGCCCCTGGACAAAACCATCTCATGTAAACCTTAAAGAGGATTAGTCCTCCAGGAGCACTGTAATGAGACCTTAAAAGACTGAACAACAGCAGCCAACCACGGAGGCAGGCAGTCCCCTGCTCCCCAAAGTCTTGCTAGCAGAGTTACATCAAAGCCAACGGGCAGCAGATAGCAGGCTTCTGCGGCAATCCCTTATCTCGGCTCCAGCGGACGCCGCCGCTGTGATTGTCTTGAACTGCCACCTGTCCCAGGCATCTTTGAAGGCAACGCTAAGCCTCTGATGGATCTGACCTCCTTGAGCTGAGATCCTTTTATGTCTTTCTTCATTTTCTGCCCTGCGACATTCTTCCCCTGCCATGCACACGACATGCAACAAAGGGAGTTCTCGCTCCTGACTCACTGTCCCCAGCCATTTGAGAGCAAAGGAAAACAATGTTCAGGATTAGACTCTGCCCGTAATATGGAGCCATCCTCAGGAGACAAGCCTCTTATTTTCAGAGTATAACTAGAGACGGCATTTATGTGGACGCGTTTTCCAATGGGGTTCGATGGAGCTGGGAGCCAAGATAGCAAAGCTGCATGTCTGAGATAACTTGAAAACACAAGAAATCATGCTACTGAACTCGATTAATAATCACATTTTTTAACAGGAGGAGGAATACAAATACTAAAATATTAAAGCTTGCTTACCAAGTCACTGAACATTGGGACTTGAAAAAAAGGTGGCAACATGCAAATGTCCTTAAACCTGGTTCAACTTAAAAGGAACTTTAAAAAAGGGGGGGGATGGGAGAGAAAAATATTAAAAACATATACTGCAGGTGAGAAAAGTTTGAAATCTGAACTAGTACAATAATTCTCTCTAGGGCCTTTCTCTGAGGCTGGAGGTGAGTGACATATCCAAATTATAGCGGGATGCAGGACAGAGCCTGTATCCTCTGGAACGTCCTGCTAGTTAAGCAGAGGGAAAATGACAGCAAGCAAATTCATTCAACAGATTTCTCAACCTACTTATTTTGTCACACAAGTCTGTCTCCAGACATTGGTCTCATTAAACTCACTTCTGTAACTATTCCTCACACCTAGTGAAATCCTAATACTCTTCACTGCAATCAGTGGTATTTGGGAGTGGTATTATTTTAATACTTTGCCTCATTTCACTAAAGATTTCAGGCAGCATGTAAGAATTTGGAAAGTAGAAAATGCTAACTAAATAAAATCCCAGTCAGAGAACAGTTTAGACAGCCAAGACCAGCAAAAGTTAAATAGAAAACATGCAGGGCACAGACCCAAAAGACTTGGAATAACTAAGCAGCAAATTTAAATCTGAGTTTCCTGGTAGCCAAAGAGAAAAAGGAAATAAAATCAGCTACATGACAGGTCTTGCAGGAAATCATATAACCATCCTATCTTATGTCATAGTCTTATGTACTATCTGTTCACTATTTAAAAACTTCATAAAAGTATATACTTCGCCTGAAGTAAACCAGGCGAAGTATATACTGCCACCCCAACCTTCTTCTGGTTCGAGTTCTAAAACTCACTCATTCATTCAGAAGAGGGTCAGCCTGAAGAGCTGGGATGCTTATGGCCTTCTTGGTACTGGCTTACAGGGTTGCCCTCCAGCCTTAAAGAATGAGGGCCCCATAGAAAATCTCAATGAGAAGGATGGGTCTAGAGCCAGCTCTTGAACCATCTTTTCCCTCCTGACACCACTGTGGCCTCATCTACTCTGGGCCTATTCAGCTCTTTCAGTTTGGGTTTTTGCTTCAACTTTTCACCATCTTTCAAACACACGGACTTGTTTTCTGATCAACAGCCTATCTTCCCACTTTTGACATGGCTCTCAATTGCAGGCAGTGCTTCTAGTAACAAGCCTTTTCAACTCAGGCCAGAAAGACCCAGCAAATAATTGGACCTCAGAGCCACTACCAGGCTCTGAGCAGACAAACTGCCTTACGCTTTTCTGCCCAAGCTGGAGGAGAGATGCTGTTCTCTGAAACCATGGCCATTACACATCCTTCAGAGACACATCATTTCAAAAAGGAACACACTGTCTTGTACTTCATGTGAGGTGGGCAGCGTGTATTTAAAGCTCATAAATCTACCCACCTCCCTCTTCTCAGTGAGATCTGACTTGCAAAACTGTTTGCAGACTATGGTACTTTTTATACAGCACACGTGCATCTATACAGCTCACCAGGCCTGTCTCTTAAACAGAACATGTTTCCATAGTGAAACAGCCCATTATGATACAGTGCCAACTTAAAATCTTTAAACCCCAATAATTTTGGACAGGTTGAAAAAAAAAACATAATTTTTCTAATCTAAAAACAAAGGAAGTTTTACATAGTATTGTTAATTTCTCAAAGTCTATGTTTTTTTAACTATACAGTAGGCATTAAGTGATCCATGTTAAAATATAAATTTAAAACAAGGCACACTAGTCAATTATCTTAAAAATGTACTTAAAATGCAACAAAGAAATAAAATCAAAGAAAACAGACACACATACAGGAAAACAAATGTAGATGATAAAGGAAAAGCTTTCCTGTGCTCCAGTGCATAGCAAAGGGGCACTCAATTTAAGACACAATTTGACAACATCACCAATTTGTATTGTTTGTTATGATGTGAGCCACAGGTGAACTATTTGATTTAAATTTCTCTTGACCTACCATCTATTTCTATTAAACACTACCAGTTGGTTATTTGTCTTAAGCTGCTTGGGTTAAAAATAAATAAATTAGCAAGGGAACACTTTTCTCAGGAAATGAAAGATTGGCCCCTCCAGGACTAAGGAACAAGACTTTCAAATGATGTTTTGGCTTCGATGATAGTTGCCTTTTGAAAATTCACTATTTAATCTTCAAACCTTACTCCATAAAATATGACACAGATACCATTTCTAGCTTTGATCTAGGCAAAGCGTTAAGGTTAAATCCATTTGTTTTTAGGCTTCTCAAAATTGTGAAATCATAAATAGAATGAAATATATTCTAAAAACTAAAAGTAATGAAAATTTTAAAGAGGGCTCAGTCGCATCCTGGGAGACCCAAACATGCAGAGAAAATGACTGTCAGTCAGACACACACACACACACACCCCGCCGCCTTCCCGGTGCATCAACATCGTCCTTTAGCGTGAGAACCAGGCATCAGGGAGGTGAGGGCAGAAACTCCTGTCACCACCCAGAAAGGCCATCATTCCTGCCCCTGTTTTAAAGAGGAAACCAGTAGAGTATCTAAGAGCTTGCTCAAGGTCATGCTGCCAGAAGGTGGCAGAGCTGGGACCGGATCCAAGTTTAACTGAGTCTAGATCTCCTTACAGTGTCCCCCAAATTCCACATCTTTAACATATTGTTTCCACTTCAAGACGGCAGGCTGGGCGAACGTGCTTCCCACCTGTCTTTCTGAAGACCTCAGTGATATAAAGAACTGAAATATACATGTTATAGTAGAGATGAAACTCATACCAATGATTAATAATAAAGTTTACTGAGCACTCACACTGTGTTTTGAGGTCCTTCCAAGAGCTTTATTTATATTCAATAGTTCAATCCTCCAAACATCAATGAGGTAATGCTCACTGGCTACCAGGAGGCCCCATTGTATCAATAAGAAAACAGAGACTCCGAAAAGCTGAGCGGTCTTCCCAGAGTCACCCCATTCAAGGTGGCAGAACTAGGGTCTAAACTGAAGCAGTCTGTATCTATAGCCCATACTCTTAACACAGTCAGTGGAATAAATAAAATCAAGACAAGAAATTTCACCCTATTTGTGCAAGATGTAAAATGGAGAAGACTGGAATTAAAAGTGAACTCAGCGTGTAGAGAAGCAGAAGCCTAGAATATTCCTTGAGAACACAAAGAAAGAGGTAGCAGCTAGGCCACCCAAGAGGCCTTGGGCGGAGCAGATCCTGACACGGTGACCCGCACCGGTGATGAGTCTGCCTCCTACCCACAGCCCATGCACACAGGTAGCTGGTGGTTTTCTGAACAACATCTTTATGCTACTTCTTCAAAAAATAGAAAGAACTATCCTGAGAAAGCAAGCTTCAGTGTGGATTATGAAGACTTCTCCCACCCAGGCCTATCACTCATGAGCACCGTGCCTGCTGGAACTTCTCGTATTGGTCCTAGCATGTTGGTGTGCCCCTGTGGTTGGTGCCCAAGCCATACGTGTCCTAACAGCCCCCAAGAATCAAGCTCTCCTTGTTCTGGCAAGTGGGAAGGCACTCCCCTACTTCCATAAAGGAAATCCTGCCAACTGATACACATGGTCAGAATGATACCCCCAGGGCAAGCCTCCTCATGCCTGAGCAGAAGAAAAGGGCCAGCCACCCTTCCCCATGCATTTAGTGCGAGTGACACCCAAGGAGATGGAAGGACATAGTGAGAATGACCAAAATAAGTTAAGAAAACTAACCCTAGACCACTGTTTTTCAATCTTTTTTTAATCCCATGGCACACTTGAACCTATAGTTAAACTTCGTGGCACACTTAAATTATGTTGATTTTTAAAAAAGAGTAAAAGAAAGAATATACTTACTGTGCTTTGAACATCTTTCAAAAATAATTTAATTAATGATCTTTAGACCTTTTTGCGGCATACCTAAGATCCTCTCTCTGCACCAGTTGAAAATCACTGCCCTAGAGGAAACTTGCAGATGGTTTTGAGAAAGTATTATACAAAAGGCAAGAAGGGGCTCGGCGCCTGTGGCTCAAGTGGCTAAGGCACCAGCCACATACACCTAAGGTGGCGGGTTCGAATCCAGCCTGGGCCCACCAAACAACGATGGCTGCAACTAAAAAAAATAGCCGGGCATTGTGGTGGGCACCTGTGGTCCCAGCTACTTGGGAGGCTAAGGCAGGAGACTCGCTTGAGCCCAGGAGTTGGAGGTTGCTGTGAGCTGCGATGCCATGGCACTCTACCCAGGGGGACAGCTTGAGGCTCTACCTCAAAAAAATAAAATAAAATAAAATAAAATAAAAGGCAAGAAGGGGAGGATGCTAAGAAAAAAAGGGCAATAATTTTTTAAAAGCTATTAAAAATTAAAATATCATAAGCAGCTCTGAAAAACGAAGTCAGGGAAACTTCCTAGAACACAGAATCAAAAGCAAAGAGACAGAGGGTATAAGAGAAAGGTAAGAGACACAGAAAAGTGACATAAAAGGTCTAAGACTAACCTAAGGAGAATTCTGGAAAGAAAGAACAGAGAAAACAAGGCTGGTAAAAATTTTAAAAATAGAATAGAAACTCCCAAAGATAAACAGTACATCTCCAGATTGAAATGGTCCAGTAAGGGATGGGCAAAATAAGCAAACATAAAATAAAAATTAAATGAAAATAAAATACGTACATCTACGAACTTGCTTTGATACCACTCGGGAAAAGATCACAAAAGTTTCCAGAAAGGAAAAAAAAAAGCCATCTACAAAGAACATAAATCAGACAGCCAGGCATCAGACTTCTCATCTACAAGTTTGGATAGCAGCAGAAAAACACAGCAATACCTTCAAAGGTCTCTGGAGGAAAGGCTTAAAGTTAAAATCCTAACTACACCATCAAACAAGAGCAGGGCATAATAAAGATACTTACACACACAAGGACTCAGAAATTGTACCTCCTCTGTTGGGAAGATACTTGGTGTAATCCAGTAAAATAAAGAAATAAACTAAGACAGTGGTTCCAATCTTGAAGACTATAAGGAATGTCTGGAGATGCCTGGTACAGATTATTCAAGAGAATGAAGTACCCTGGAAAGAAAGGTGCTTTCCCCTTAAGGGCAAAGATAAGGTTGAGAGGTTGAAAAAAAAAATGTAAGGACATTGTAAAAGTAAATATTAGAGAAAAACAACTGCAAAAAAGCAATATGACAGGTATGTAACAATTAGAAAGAGTAGGAAGAGATAAACCACTTGGGAGTTAGTTTCTTTGTTTTGAGACCTATCTCACTCTATTGCTCTGGGTAGCGTGCTATGGCATCACAGCTCACATCAACCTCAAACTCTTGGGCTCAAGTGATCCTCTTGCCTCAGCCTCCAAAGTAGGTGGGAACTATAGGCTCCCACTAACACGCCCAGCTAGTTTTTCTATTTTAGTAGAGATGGAGTCTTGCTTTTTCTCAGGCTGGTTGCAAACTCCTGAGCTCAAGGGATCCACCCATCTTGACCTCCCATAGTACTAGGATTACAGACATGAGCCACTGCACCCAACCTGAACCCTCATTCTTAATGCCAGATGAGTCACAGAGAAGGTCAGTGTGATCCTAACATTGAACTGGTCCAACGTGGAGGAGGATCTCCACAGCCATCATGCTACAAACACTTCTAGATTTTCAACTTTTAAAGTCAACGTATGTACAAAAACATAGAAGATGTGGTTATGACTGTAAGACTCCATGTACAGTGAACACCCTGTACACTATAACAAGAAAGCAGAGCTCCAGAAGATGGGATGTAAATGGCACGGGGGGGACCCAATATCCTCCTCATTTGAACTGGAAAATTGAGAGTTAGCATGAAAAGCTGATGAAGAAAAGAAATGGAGGCTTAAGATGCTCTTTAAAGATGTAAAAGTTGCCAACAGACAAATAACAATAACAACATAATAACAACATTAAGAGGAGGGGTGGACATAGTGTTTATAAACTTAAAGTTAACTTCATACTAGAGAGTCAATAAAGTGTATTGAGGGAAAAAAATGTTAGAAAATAAAGGTATAAGCATGTGCTTTCTTTCCAGAGGTGTAGGTTGTTTACCAAAAGAACAAGAACAGAATAGTGACAAGTGTCTTGGATGACGGCTGGAGAAAGACAGCCCTCAGCAGCTTTCCATTCCCAGGTCCTCAGTACCTTACCTCTTTGTTGAAACAACCATTCATTATTTGTACATCATACTTGTAATAAAATAAAAAGTTAAATTATAAAGGGAACCTCAAAGTTTCTTTCTTTCTGCATCTTTCCTATGAAAAACAAACTAATATTGGAATAATCAAATAATTATTGTATAGGGGGAAAAAAGGTTCAGCTTTTACCAGTTTCAGTGATGGAACCCTCCTTCTGCCTGCCTTCCCTCTCCTGTTTTGGAATACCACTCTGGGGCAAGCCCCTACTAAAATCCCTTTGCAACTTCTAAGTGGATTGGAGACTCACAGCCTCGCAATTTTCACTCCATTCTGCAATCCTCAGAAAGTTAGCTGCAATGGTTCAACTAACTCTGACATCACCATACAGAGCAGAACCAGCAACAAGTGAGCAGGCTGATCTGGTAAAGCATCCAGCAGAGTGTCATCTTGGAAACCTTGAGACTGCAAAAAGATGCTGAAAGGCATTTAGACATAAGATAGGTTCTAAAGAACACAAGTCATCTTTACTTATCACACGTTCAAGAATCATTTCTTAGAACTCTGAGTTAATCACGACATCCATTGTTACTAACACTGTCATCCCCAGCTCCAAAAACCTCCCCTACGATTTAAGGATACTGAAAAACCACCTTCCATGTTAATTGCTAAAATATATTTAGAAATAGTTACTTTAAAGAATTTTTTTTAATTTTATTTACAAACAAGATTTACACAAAAATGTGTCTCCTATGTGTCCCCTTCTGCTATCTGCCTTCCATTAGGGAAAAGAGAACAAAGCTTCAAGACGTCAGAATTTTTCTGTTTCTACCTTGGCTCTTAGCAAAATTGCATCCAAATAAACCAAGACACTCTAAAATAAATATGTTATCGTCATCCCAGACAGTAGTAGCTAACTAAGGACAAGCAAGGACGTGACATATTCCAGCATTAGGGTTACTGACACCTCCAAGTTCATTAATGTTCAGAACTCCATCAGACAATGCAGCCTGCAGAGCTTCTCAGCCAGTCTGGATTCAGGGCTCCCTCCTGACTACACTGAGTCTCCTCACACATTTGGCGAAGAAAGTTTCTGGGACAGGAGGGCTGGTTCGTGCACGGACACTATGTCAGCTCTCTGTAGGATCTTCTCAGAGAGGGGACCAATCTCAGCTTTAACATCACGCTCTGTGTATTAACAGAGTTTCTAATTGGAATCTTAATACTCTGGATAAAAGGCAGCAGAAAAACATCTGTGCCTTAGAGTCATGGTCACCCGGTGGCTCATTATGAGAAAGACACTTCGGAAAATTTGAAGAGCAATAGCAAAAGCATGGCATCAAAGGAAAAAATCTGCAGTTTCCAAAAGGGGAGAATTTAATATATATCCTATTGGAGTAGATTTCCAAAAAGAAACCACAAGGCAGGTCTCTGAACTCTTTTCTCATGGGGTAGGGGTAGGCAGTCCCAGGGTATGACCACTCAGCATCACCTTGCCTGGGCTACTGTGTAGTCCGGCGGTCTGACGACTGCACTCCTAGACACGAGAGCACGTGGTCACCAATATGAAATTTTAACTTCAAACACCAAAGCATGAAAAGAATTCATGTACAAGAAAAACCCAGTGTTAATGACCAAAACCTCAACATTCTTTGCTAGAATCAGTTCCTTGTTACTGTGAACCACTAAAAGATGCTCTTAACATCTTTAAGAGCTAAAACAGCATTTTTAGCAGCCACTATGGAAAACAAAAAAATGCCAGATGAACCTTTCAACTACCCTAGATCACGGGCATGCCTGTCAAAATCCAGAAAGCCTATTACTTACAGGCTTATTAGATTTTAGGAGCAGGAACTCTGTGCCAGATTAGACATGCTGAAGGTGTACAGGTTTGATAAATCAGGTATGAGGCGTAGAGAAATCAACACTGACAAAGATTAGCTGTGCACCCCCTTCTGAATTTGACTGCACGTGCCAACAACATCACTCAAAGGCCCCAAAAGGTTATTAGAAATAAACAAACATATTTGGCTGAAATGCTAGCAAGGGTCAGGATGAACTCAGGTGAAATCTACCCCCCAAAAGTCTAAGATTCAGGGGTGCACTTCAGATTGCAGTTCACAACTCCTCATAAATTAATGAAAGTCAGACATTAAAGTTAATAACAGCTGGAATGGATCAAGTGGAAAGAAAATGCAGCATTGGCGTATGTTACGTGAATTTCTTAGAGTCCATAAATTTGATATTTGGAAGGAAGAAGGGAAATGTTAATTAGGAGAAATTTCATACTGGATTTAAATTTGCCATGGAGTCAAAGCTCTATTGTAAAAACCCCCTTGGAATCAGAATCACCCTCACCAGACCCAGGTCCTGCCTTTCATCTTGCTATTTTATACTTGTTGATATGTGACTTAATTGTTTTCATGTGCTGTTTCTTGCTTTCTCTCCCCAAAATATAAAAGCAAGAGCCAGGGTCATACCTTTTATTCTACTGAGTGTGGAGCTTGATTAACATTGAGGAATCAATAAAACCATCTGAGAAGTCATCCTCTGTTATCTCTAAAAGCCTGGTAAGGATTTTCAGTAATTTTTGGACTATTCTAGCTATGGGTACCTTAGGGGATCACAGTCACTCTTAAAAGTCTCTGTGTGAAGTTTTCTTATTGAAAGTCTCCATGTTAACTTTCCTTATTCTCCTGCTATAGTGGGGGCACTGTTATAACACACATCTTTACTACCCAGATCTAGATATATCTTGGGTCAAATCAAGTCCTCTGAAACATAACTTGATACAGGTAAGAGCTGATATCTCACATCTGTCTTTAAAGCAAACATCCATTCTTTTGAGGTCCCTGAGACAGAAGGGGATTCCACTGGTCCTCTCCTTGATGTCTTCATAGATTTTCTATTCAGGCCTCTTTCTGTGGCAGTCTTAGCCTCCTTTGCATCTTATTTAAGTTACTAGTTTAAAGTTGCCATGTCTGTCTTTGGCCTGTGCAGGCCCTGTTATCCAAACTCAGTCCTTTTCATCTTTTCCCATTAATCATCCCTCCAGCGCCTTCATTATGCTTAAGATTCTTTCAGTTTATCTGAGACACCAAACTCAGGAGACAAAACCACCTGTCTTAGTGGGACTGCTGGACATCAAGATTTCTTTGTGCAGAAAAGGTTTGTGTTCTTCTCTCTGATGGGAAGAGGTATTTATAAACAAAGGGGGTGCTCCTTCCCTGCCACCTCCTCCCCGGCACTGAGCAGGGCAGTTTGCTGCCCTAGGTAGGGCCACTTAGAGAGACAGCAGGGAATCTTGCAGTGGCCTCTATGCAGCTAGGGGAGCTGGCTCCAAAAAGGGCCTAGGGAGGGCCAGATACCCATAGTATTATCTTAGATGATACATAAAAGATCCAATACGTAGATACCCTTACGTATTATCTTGGATAATACGTAAAAGTGTCAGTTACGCATATTCTAAAGAACAGAATCACAAGTTCACATGCAGATCTGTAGAGATCGCCTATGTATCAAAGCCACTGCACCATCCTGAGAAGTTGGTATGGGGGCCGAGGGAACACGGTGGGAAAGGGAAAGCCGAGCAAGGCAGGTAGAAAGTGTGCACCCAGGGCTTCTATGCCTCAGCCCCAAACCAAGTCCTAGAGCCCAGAGGCAGACCAGCACTGTGGGCAGGGCACACGATCTCTCTGCGTCCAGCTAATTCAAGCACTAAATGGATTTGTATGAAAACTAAAGATCATGCAATGGTATCCTGAGCCCAGCCCTTGGCATACAGTAAATACTCCACATATGGGCCTGGGGCGGCACCTGCTACTGCTTCCTGACACTTGTATCTCCCAAAACAGAGGGACACAGAGAGAACCAGAGGCCTCCACTCAATTAAGCTATAGATAACGTCAAGTTCTTGGCAAAAGGATCAGTCAACAAGACACGTTTCATTCTCTCCCACATGACACTGGGATACATTGGAATGATGACCCAAGACCCCTAAAACAGGGGTGGCAGCAACCTCCCCTCCCACACTCTGTGCACCCACACTCAAGTCCCTGCCCTCAAGCTGGCATCACCACCACCAGAGGGTTTCAGGACAGAGTTTGCGAGCATTCCTGCAACAAAGCTGACCCTGAAACACTGTCCGCCTCGCAGGGCGCTTGCCTTGTGGGGACCGGCATTTTGAAGTCTCATTAGTCATGGGCTATGGGTGAAGAACCTGAGCTCTGGAGCCAACCTGCATGGGTTCAAACCTCGGCTCAGCCACATCCAAATCATGTAAAAATGAGCAACTTTTACTTAGCCTTATCGGGCTTCAGTTTTTTTGTATGTCAAAGGGGATAATCACGACAACCTATTATAAGATTGTTGCAGGGATTTATGGCAAAGACCAAGTCCGTGGCTTAACCTATAGTACAAACTGAGGGCTCACTTTCTCCCGGCCGAGGGATCTGAGAGAGAGGGGTCTTTTCCCACCTGGACCACTGCACAGTCACCTTCTAATCCCATACTCCACCCTGTCACATGCACACCAGCCAGAGCTATATTCCTAGAACAGAAATCAAACCACAGCTCTCCCTCCTTTAGTTTCCATCAGCCCACAAGGTCCCTCAGCTTCATCTCTCCAGCTATCTCAGTCCCTCTCTGGTGAGACCGCCACACTCTCCTGCTCTCTGCCTGGCACCCTGCCACTGCAATCCTCTTCAGTACAAGCTTCTCCTCACAGATCCCCCTGGGCTGGCTTCTTTTTGCTATCTGGGTCTGGTTATAAAGACACCTCATGAGCAAGGCCCTCCATGCCCAACCTGCCCTATCTCAGCACGTTTCTCCTGCCCAAGTCGCTCCAGCACAACGCCTGGTTCGTCAGCTTCCGAGCACCACCTGTTTTCCGTTGCAGCCTCTGTCTCGGCCTTTGGTGTGTGCCGCCTCTGGCTAAGGCAGCAGCTCTGAGAGCAAGGACCTGATCTGCCTTGGCAAACGCTGACCCCTCAGGTCCTAGAATGATGTCTGACTCATAGCAGGATCTCAAAAAAAAAAAAAAAATGAAGGGAATTTTCGAAATGAGAATAAATGTCACGTACCATGTACCCAGCAGAGTGAGATCTACAGCAGCTCACACCAGGAGTATGATCTGAGGGGCTCAGATGCCTCTGACTGTTCACTCCCTGTCTCTCTACTTCACCAGAATGTGGAGATGTGATGGATGCACACTAAGTTTAAAACATCATTAACGATAAAAGATAGAGGCTACATAAATATGCACCCTACAGACCTGTGTGTATACATACACACATCAGATAAAAAGGTAAATGGCTCGTTTGATGAAAGGGTCAACCCACTTGGTCAGGTGTGTGCAGCCAAGCCGGGTCCACAGAAGCCAAGTCAGAGGGGACCACAGATCCTCCGGCAGGAAGCGAGGTCACAGGAAAGCCAGCATATTGTGTTACCTGCCCCTCACCCGGGGACCTGGGGGAGTAGGGGGCATGACATTCCTTACAGAGGGGAAACAGAGGGATAAGGGAAAGGAAATGTGAAACTTGCCTGACTGGAGAGCAGGCTTATTCCATGAAAGCAAACTCAAAGAAGAAGTGGCGTTTGTTTCTCAGCATCGCCATACGCACTTCTCTGCTCCTCTCTAAATTACTGAGGAAACAGGTACCTCCTTTTATTCCACTCCCAGGTCTGGAGCACAATCAGGATGCAGGTTCAGGCCCCCAGTGGAAGAGTAAACACCCAGCTTCCCAGAGCGGGCTCCCTCAGACCCACACAATGTGCGCTGATTAGGCCTGAAGCTCCCCACAGAGAGGGCTTGAGCCTCGGCTGCGGCCTCCTCCTCCTCAGGGTCCCCCTTCCTCCCAGGAGACTCAGCCCTGGCCCACTGCCGCTCACTCCACTAATGCGAGTCTTTGTTCTCATTTTCCCCTGGTGGTGTTCGCTACTGGATTTCCCAGCTGAATTTCACTTTGTTATTTCTGGACCCTACTCCAACCACACCGTGGTCCCATTGCACAATTTTTCTAGCTTGACTGATGTGAGAGGATTTGGGAGTGTTCCAATAAAATAAAACTCAAGGGGCTTTTCCCCCTCTCATTGTTAACATTATACGTTGAAATTAAAACACATCTTGATACACAAAACTTTGAATTCCTTAGAAATGAGGCCGCATTTATCCCTTCTGTTTGGGATATATGGTTTGTGATCAAGATAGTGTGGTTACTGGGTCATCTGATACACAACCGCTCTGCAGGAGGGAAATAAGTAGAAATGGATTTTGTGTCTTCAAGGGGTACATGACACGCGCCACAGAGGGGCAGATGCACATCCTTGAAGACCATTGAGAGCAGGAGGGAGTCAGGAGGGGAGCAGTGGGGTAGGACTCTCACGGGGCAAGTCAGAAGGCAGAGGAGACAGAGAAACTCTAGGTTAGTTATAGGAAATACAGTTTCAAAGGTCTGGTGAAGAAGCCAGAGACAGGTCTTGGGAGCCACACAGGACTCAGTGCAGAAGAGGAACCGAGGCCTGCATGCCTGCACCTGGGCAGCGTCTCCCGCCACCCTCCTCCTGCAACCCACCCTCCACGCCCAGAGATTCTTCTCAGGTCCTACAAAGTGTCCAGTGTCCCTTTGACCTCCGGCCTTTGCGAATGTTCCCTTTACCTGGATTACCCTCTCCTCACTTCTTTGCCCATGGCTTATTTAGTTCGGATGTCACCTCCTCCAGGAAGCCTTCTGGACTCTCAAGTCTGCAGAAGGCATGTTGCTCACCTGCCCGCAAAGGACCCCGCACTCCATCTCTTCTGACATCTCCTATGCATTGGCTCTTTCTGGGCTTATCGACTCGTCTCTCTGTTCCACTAGCCTGGAGCTCCATTCTGCTCAACACCACTCAGTGGGTAGGCGACACTCAGTCACACAAGCTCCATCAACAAATGACAGAACAAACGACAGAGAACTTCCGAATGGATCGGATACATCTTTCTGCCTTTCTGTAATTTGTTCTAAGAGGATAAAACTCATCAAAAACTGAGGCTAATGGAAAGCCTAGATCCCCCAAAAGACAGAAGACTTTAGGGAGATATGAAAACTTTACTTTAGGAAACACCAAAGGAGCCAAATTTAAAAGCTTAAAGGATTGAGGAAGTTGTATCCTTTTCAAGGGGTACTAAGGGAATCCAAAGGGCATCAGGACATAGAGGCAACAGAGGACTGAAACCCCAGTCTACCCACCCTGGGCTAACCCAGAGTGAGGAAGGCATCAAGAGGGAACGGAAGCCCTGCCCCTACGAAGGATGAACACACAGCCCAAGTTTACAGGTGAAGATCAAGAAAGCAAAGGAGGAGGGGAGATGGCAGCTTTCAAGAGACATCAAAGGTAACATTCTTCAATTATACAAGAAAAAGGATGAGGGCCAAGGATAATGTTGACTCTATTAGAAAACAGGAGGGGAAGCTGTTAGCAGATGGCATGAAATGGCAACAGCTGCCATATAGGAAGAAAGGAAGGAAGGGAGGGAGAGATGGATGGAAAGAAACTGTAAGAAACTATGAAAAAGGTGCCATTTGGGTGAGCATAAGATTAGAAAAGATACACGGCTACATGGATCCCTAGGCAACTGGATGCATGATCCTACACTGCCCTGTAGATGGGCCTCCCAGTAGTACGGGCAGCGTGGGGAGATGTTAACAAAGTAGGAATCACCCCAGAGCAGGGGTTCTCAACCTTCCTAACGCCGCAGCCCACTAATATGGTTAGGTTCAGAACGGCTGCCCTAGAGGCTATCGAAATATAAATCACAGGCTGAGTGCACTGGCTCACACCTGTAATCCTAGCACTTGGCAGGCAGAGGCGGGTGGATTGCCTGAGCTCATGGGTTTGAGACCAGCCTGAGGCAGAGCGAGACTCCATCTCTAAAAATAGCTAGGCGATTTTAGAGCTATACAGTACCTGTAGCTATGATGCCATGGCACTCTACCAAGGGTGACAAAGTGAGACTCTGTCTCAAAAAAAAAAATAAAATGTCACTGAAATACGGAAAAGGGTAAAAACATTATGTTCACCTCAACTAAGAGAAGTGGCTCTCCGTGCTAATCCCACATCCAAGTCTACAAATGAACTGCCAGTTTATTCCAAAGAGATCCACCTCTTAGGAGAGTCCTAGCAACTGTAAGTGTGCTGCAAGTGAGTGTAGCAGATTCTTTTGATGTTTTGAAAATGCAGAATTTGTAAATGTGTCATAACACTATATACTGTGTCTATGCTCAGGCAGGACTGGATGGCTAAGTTTGGATCCAAGGTTGCATGCCGTAACTAAGTAGGAAAATGGAAACAGTAACTCCTGACTGCCAGGTAACCACTGTGGGCATCTTCTCTGGTAGGGCTGTGATTCTGCAGGACACTGGCCACTGTGTGGGAACACCAGCAAGCAGCTGTGATGTGTCTGCAGGTGAAAAGTGACATGACTTCTCCCTGTCCTGGGTTGGCAAACATCCCTGTAAGGTGGTAATTAAAGGAGATGGGTCATCAGAAAGGCCTTGAAGGATAAATAGGACTTGAAGGCAAGGAGGAAAACCAAGAACCCATCCAGGAGAAATGATCAGAGAAGCAGAGGAACAGGCAGGGCTAGCCCCAAAGCAGGGGCCAAAGGGGGCCCAGGACACCAACGAGCCAAGTAATCTTCTCCAGAAGACACATCTCCCTTAGGTTTTTCCCTTCTATTCCTCACCTGGGTGGTCTGCAAGCTTCACCCTTTAATCAGTAAGCTTATCCCCAAATCCATGAATAAAATCAATAACTGGTTTTTCCAAATCCCATAGTACTTTTCTCACCATTGGTCTCCAGTTTCCACTCACTCTCTCCCAAGACCAAGATACATCATAGTCACGTCAGGCACAAATGTAGTCAAGATTCATTGGCAAGAGTTCAAATCTGGAACCTTGAAACTATTCCTAAATTCCTACTGCTTTTTTCAACGTTACCTCGTAATGTAGTTCTTTAAAGAGTCTAGGAAGTGGCTCGAGGTTTCTAGTCTTAAAATATTACCTCTAGGTTGCTGAAAGAAAGCCAGGTCATTATAATGAATTTCTAAGAGAAAGCTAAGAACAAGCAGGGAACTATTCTTAAGTTCACAAATAGGAGTTCTGCAGAGGTTCATAGACTGATTTGGAACTCCTCACTCCAGCTCCCCTCTGAGTTAAGACTCACAGCTGAGCCAAGTCCCTAGCAAAGCCCCAGGGTATGATCCACCATCATCCATCTTTCTGGTTAAACAATCTGATTTTCAAAGGGGGAAAACACACACACACACCAGTCCTGCGTGGCTCATCAGCTGTTCTCCAAAGCGGTAAAAGACAGTCTGGATGAGAGTGGAACTATGTGCTCAGGGAACTGTCACTGCTTTGCAGTTTGGTCAACACAAAACCGTTCATGTTTGCCTTGTAGGCATTTCATCTCTCACAGTCTCCAGATGACATCCTGATAGTGAGACAAATGTGAGCAGGTGCACCTGTTTAATATGTAAAATACACTCCTACCCACTCCCAAGATGTAATTTCTAAGGGAAAGTCACCTACTATAAAGACAGGCAGAAAAAAATTTTGTCTGCAGTTTTCTTAGCTCACAAGAATGCAACTGGGCTCAGCACAACAGCTTTCCATAGAAAACAAATGCAAGCCAATTAAAAATTCAGTTTCTTTTCTGTAAGCTAATTCCTCAGGTTTTGCTAATTAGCAACTAATAGTGCCCTCATCTGAGCTGGGAAACATAAGGAGGAATACCGGTGGTATGTTTTCAATCAAAGCATTTGCATGAAGGATTGAATCACATTTTCCATGAGGAATTATTGCTTGGGAGCAGTTAGGGGCAGAAGAAAAAAAAAAAAAGCAGTCTCCATACAACTATAAACCTACAAAAGAGACCTAAAACTTAACAAACAAAAAGAGGCGACTTCCTGCCCCACTGAACAAAACTAGCAGAGTCCCCATAGGACATGGCTAGTGAACCCAAGAAACTTCGCACAAGGGTCCCTGCAGAAATCGTTAGAAAACTAGACTCTTCACATTAAGATGGAAGACAATGAAACACATGTTTTCTGTAAAAGGCAAGAGAAAATAAAAATTAAATGTCGGCCAGGGTACAGGAATGCTTTAACTATTATGTCACCTGCCTTTGCAAGTTTATCAAAAACTAAATGCATAGCAGTAAATGAAAACAGCAGTGGGGTTTGAAATATCTGGCTACAGAAGGAAGAAAACTGTGAGAAATCCTCGGGCAGGAGATGAGGGTTCTTCCCCTGCTTCCCATACCTGTAGATCAGGTCCCCAAATCCAGCCCCTTCCACGAGCTCCCAAATTACAAAGCTCTAGGGATCGCGCCATGGTGGAGAGCCTGTCAGCACCACGCCGCGCCTCAGCCATGCGGCCTGAACACTACTTCCCGCCCTGATATACAGCCCATCCCCGGCAACCCCTCATAAGCGAATGCTCCCCCGGCTGCCCCCTGGGAGGATTTTATTCCAAACATATGTTGTGAATGTTTGAAGTGCCCGCTATCCCTGGGTTTTCTTCCCCCACCCCCTTCTTTTTAAGTCAAACCCACAAAACCTAAAATACTTTGAATTCTGCCTAACTACAATTTGTGAAGATGCAACATTGCATACCCAAGTGTAATAAAATCTTGTGCAATAAAAATTTTACAGATGTCCTTCTGAAGGGGGAAAACAAAACACACACAAAAAATGGTTTTCCCTTTTCCGGTCTTACAGGAAGCCTGCCCACACTTTAGAAATACAAAGTTAGTATATATAGAAGCACAAATTAGGCATCTTGGAGAGTCTACATTTTCCGACCACAGAGAAATGAAGGAATTACTGTGAGTATTCACACGGCTGGCCGCTGGCCTAAAGGAGTCTTTTCTCTCCAACAGCCCAAAGAAGCTGGCAAACAACTCAAGGGAAAGGGGAATGGCCTCAAAAGATGTTTCTGAACCTTGAGCTACTGAAGTCCACTGTGCATGTGTGTTACCCATGGTGCCTCGGGACTGAGACAGGTAAACAAACATGACCACGACTGTGCATCTGACTTGAAAGGGGGGGCATTTCCTTATACACAAAAAAAAACTGGGGGAAATTTATCACTTCAAGTTTACACTAATCATTAGCTTTGCCTGGATAATTAAATCCATATGATGTAGACACATTTTACAACAAAGTATTATAAAAATACTTGTGATACTGGTAGAAGAGGGTTCTAGAGAAACTCAAATCATAGCTTTTCCAACCTGGAGGCTTAGTTTAGGATATCTTTAAATTATTTAACGTGAAAAAGTAATAGTGTACCTTTTATTTTCTTGTGTGTATTAAGCTTGCATTTGCCACACAAAATAATTTCTGCTAAGAATTTAAAATGTTAACACCTCTCAAACCCACCTAAAAGCTTTACAATTTCTTTTTTTTTTTTCCCCCCGAAACAGAGCCTCAAGCTGTCACCCTGGGCAGAGTACAGTGGCATCAGAACTCACAGCAACCTCCAACTCCTGGGCTCAAGTGATTATTCTGCCTCCGCCTCCCAAGTAGCTGGGACTACAGGCGCCTGCCACAATGCTCAGCTATATTTTGGTTTGGTTGCAGCCATCATGGTTGTTAGGCAGGCCCGGGCTAGATTCGAACCCACCACCTCAGGGGTATGTGACTGATGCCTTAGCCGCTCAGGCCATAGGCACCGAGCCAAGCTTTACAATTTCTTCACTTATAAAATAGCAAAAAAAAAAAAAAAATTATAGTTGGTCTACCGAGGGTCACTGACAGAAGATTATGTTCAGAAGGTCACAGTGCAGAGTTCTAACCACACCAACCCTCTCCTTAAGTTTTTAGTCCCCTCAACTTCTAACTTGTGCTTATAGAAGACACTGATCTCAGGGAGGCAGGTGACCAGGTCTGGCAAGAATAAAAGCCAGTCTATACTGAACCAAACCAACCTCAATGCTCTCAAACATTGAGTGAATTTGAAGAGTGAACTAATGAGACGATGATGATGATAAAACAGGAGCAAAAGGAGGAGGAGGAGGGAAGATGAGGGGGATGAGGGGGAGGAGGGGGACAAGGAGGGAAGAGGAAGATGAGGAAGAGGGGGGAAGATGAGGGGGACCCGGGGGGTGAGGG